>VXAA01001318.1:413755-436819 GCA_013399115.1 Anseranas semipalmata
GGAAGCCTGTGGGTCTCGCCGGAGCCGCACCGGGGATGGATTTCGGCTGCTGGCTCCAGGGGCCGGTGGAGCTGGCGGCAGGCAAACCCACAGCGATGGCAGAAAGTTCATCTTCCTTCCAGCCGCGTCGAAAGCTTTCTTCAGCTCCCAGCCGTCGTACCCGCGCCTCGCCCCACAGCCTTCAGGGAGCTGCCGGGGGCACGTGTCTCGCCCTCGCCGTGTTCCTGCGGCTGTGCGGGATCACCCCTCTTTTTTTGGAGGGTGGAGCGAGGGAGGTGGCCCTGGGACCTGCTGGATTCTCTGGGAGTCCAGAAGGCAACTGCCAAAGAATACACCTCTCTCACATCCCAAATATGCAGGGAGATCGTGAAAAGGAAAGGAAAACCACCACTTTTCTAACAGATTCTGCTGTTCCTTTCATTTGTTGCCAAATGAGCTCTGCTTGCAGAAGAGCTGAAGGAGTCAGAAGCTTCGAGCTCAAGATGTTCTCACCGTTGCAGGGTTTGGCTCACTTGGTGCCATCGCTAGAATAACCTCTGCGTGGATGGGGTGAACCTGGAAGCTGCGATCAAAGCCTCTCTGGACTCCTCCTGAAAGGGGAAAGCTAGTTTGTCCCGAGTGAAAGGGTCGGTGTTTTATGGTTCTCAGTCACTTGCGAAAGTCATTCCAAGGGGTTTTGGCACGATGACAGGAAGGCACGGCTGTGTCCCTGAGCTTTCCTGTGGGTCCACGGGAATGCTTGCTTCGAAACGCTGGGGGTGGAAGTGATGGGCACTGGCTCTCCTGCAGCCCTCTGCGACATGGGGGAGAGCTCTGCTGTTCACGGACAGCCCGGTAGTAACTGTGTGGGACCGGGGCATTCCTGAGTAATTCACCTCGTTCCTGCATTCAGAGTGGAGTGGAGATCAGCTCCTGGGAAGGCAGGCTACTCCTGGCACGTGTGGCAAATTTATTTGTGCAGCACAGACTGTTACCTGGGCTGAAAAATAATGGGTGGTATGTTGTTTTGAAACGAACCAACCAAAAAAAAAAACCAAACAAAACTGCGGCCAGTACTTTGGTCCTTCAATTCAAGTCACTAGTTCCACGCATCATTAGCGTGCTCTAGATCTGGGTTTCCTGGCAGCTTCTGTACAGCATCAGTTTCTGCAAAACTTAGAGAAGCTCTTGATCGCTGCTTTCTTTCTGGGTGATGGAGAGGAGAACAAATCTAAATCTGATAAAAGGAAGTGTTTTTTTTATGAGGTACTCTGTATTCCCAGCTGGTGCTTCTGGTGCCTTTAGCAACTGAACTACCTGATTGCCATAAAAATTGCTTTTAATGGGATGCAATTATGATCCCTAGTGGAAGGGTAGCACTGTCCCTGCATCCAGTTGTTCTGTGCCCTAAGAGCAAGCTGAACATCTGGGTTGCAGTTGATAGTGGCACTTGTAGTTAGCTGTGTAACTTTCAGCTTTCTGTGCTTTGTAGACTAACGTTGTACTGCAGTATGCTATTTTGAGGATAGAAAACAGTGCTTTCACTTAGCTAAAGCTGAATGCTGTCGTCTTGTTCACCGCTTGCTGATATCTGAACTGAGATTTCAGGAGAACAATTGAAAATGATTTTTAAAATAGATGCTGTTTTTCCACACAGTCTTCCCACTTGTAAAACTGCAGAAAATCGGGAATTCGTCTGCTCAAATTGCTTCTAATATCAGACTAGGAGATGCATTATGGCAAGGGTAACTCCCGTTTAGGAAACCACTTCTAAAACACTAGATAAAATTTATTATTAGGGAATTATATTTTGCATAGATTATTACATTTTGTTACACTTATCAGAACTAGACAGTTTTTCAAAAACATGTATACATTGTATACGTGTAAAACCTCAGGCAGGTGTCCTAAGTATTTGTGACTAATCACATGAGCTACAGTATATTGTGCCAGAGGAGGTTTGGGTCAGATATTAGGAAAAACTTCTTTAGTGAAAGGGTTGTGAGGCATTGGAACAGGCTGCCCAGGGAAGAGGTTGAGTCACCATCCCTGGAGGTATTCAAAAGACGTTTAGATGTAGAGCTTGGTGACGTGGTTTAGTGGAGGACTTGGTAGTGTTAGGTCATAGGTTGGACTAGGTGATCTTGGAGGTCTTTTCCAACCTAAATGNAGGCTTTATTGGATTGGATTTATTGAATAGGATTTTCTTGGAAGCTACAGATTGGCATGCTAAGTAGACAAGAGAGCTGGATGTTTGAAGAGTCTAAAATATTTTGTTGCCGGAGTCTGATCGAATAGTTCCTGCATCTCTGATAAGTGTATCTGTTTTCCACAAATTTAATTCTTCCTTAAGGGAGATGGCTTATGAGAGCTTGTTTCCATAGAAAAATACAGAGCTTGAGATTTTGTGCTTATAGTGTGCGGTAGATCCTGACTGAAGCATTAAAGCTTGAAGCCAGTCTTTGTGGACGTGTTTCAGTAGCGTGACTGAAGCCAACAGGTTACTGGAGCAAGAAATCCCTTTGAGCACGGAGCAGTTCTTCTGTGGCTTGCACCTGCGCAATGGAAACAGAATTAGTTACCTTAGCAAGAGTGCTTCTTGTTGTCCTTTGCTTTCCTGCCCTGGGGATAAATCCTTCGCCTTGCTGTCACTGCTTTAATTCTTCGCTTGATTTTTAAGCGAGTGGAGGTCTGCCTAGCTTACGTCTGATAGTGGAAGGAGCAGCCTGTTGTTGCAGGGGCTATTAAAGCCAGGTTTCTGTATTCTAGGATTTCTGTTAAAATACAGTTCTGAGGAGAGTCGCAGCTGAATAAATAAGACGTGATCCGTCGCCACAGATGAGGAGGCAGAATTGAAGTGTACTGCCCTCTAACTACTGCCGAGTGGATCAGGCACCCAGGCAGCTGCCGCCTGTGCTTGGCGGCACGCTTTCTGTAGCAGTTCTGTGCACCGTAAATGGCTTTTGAGCAGGGAGCAGCTGAAATCTACCTGCTTTCTTTGGGAAAAGGGGACCGAATGCTGTCCTCCTGACTACCAGAGACATTTTTGCACCCAAAAAGGGGAGGGAGAGGAATTAAAAACTGCAGGTTTCTGTTTTGTGAGGCAATGGGCTTTGACAGGAGCCGGAAGAGCAATCTGCGCCCTTACATCCAAAGGAAGCTGGGGCATATAGGTGGAATGTCTGATTTACAGAATAATGATAGCTTTTCACCACTTGTCCTCTTCCCAAATGACTTCTTCATTGAACTGTGAGACTCTGGAACCGGCCAAATTTAATGCGGTTAAATGGTGTTACAACATGTTGACAATAGCAGTGTTTAAACGGTATATAGGGGTGCCTTATTAATGACTCAACCTTCCAGATTGCTGCAGTTGTTCGTAGAATTTCTTCTGGACACTTCCTGCCCCTTCTCCTTCCAGCGGCTGGTCTAGAGGGGCTTGGTGACAGCACACAGCAGCTCTGGTTGGCCTGTCGAAACGTGTCATGAAAGACTTGATATGAGAAAGGAGCCTGGTGCTGTGGAGAACAGAGGATGGCAAGGGAGAAGGAGAAGAAATGGCAGCTTACGCAAGGAGAACAACGACTGTCCTGAATCAGAAGCCTTGCGGACAAGCTGATTACATATTCAGATCCAAGAAGAAAAAAATAATTTGGGAAGACTCAAATGGGAACTCTTTGGGAATAACTTTAACCCAGTTCTGGTTTTGGAAATGTTCCTTCTCCAGATTTTTTGAGGGGCATTTTCTATTCTCAAACCACTTGGAGGGTGAATTCCCGTGCAGATCCAAGTGTCCTGCAGACACGAAGTGCTGGTGCAGAAGCCTGGCTCTGTCACAGGACGTGGCTGCCACAAAGCGCAGGCAATGTGGCTCGTGAAGGTGGCTTTCACTGTTGACGTCGTGTGAGCTGCCCTGTGGCAGCTGAAGCTTTCTAGGAATTGCATCGTGAGCCAGCATGTAGCACTGTGGCAAAAGAGGTCAGTCTGTGTTTGCTTTGGAGTAGGCTGCTCTCTTAAATCCTTCCCTTCAGGAGGAGGAAGATGGTTAAAATCTGCTTTACAGTCCTAATGTTTTATGCTTGTGTCCCCTTTGTTGAAGCTGCTGCTGGACACTAGCTACTTGTGAACGCTGCCATTTGATTTCAAACTGGATCTCTGTTAATTCAGGGTTGGCCAGGGTTCTGGCAGGTGAGATGTTGCACATAGAAATCTTTTACTCCAAAAATCCCGTTATTTAGGACCTATAGGTCTGTTAGGATTTGTTTCCTCGTGCAGAGTTGGTAATTAACTTCACAAGCAATGCACGTGTCAGGTCCGAACAGTAGTACAACATGCTGGTTTTGCACTCAAGAAGCTGTATTAGTGATGGGTAGGCTATTTTATTTAAGAAGTAAATTCACAATAGTTTATTGGATTTTATCGATGGCTTATATTGGTTGATAGAACCTGAAGAGCATCACAGGATAATTTAATGAGGGTAAGGGAATGGAGAAGACAGTAAATCCGTTTGTATTGAATTATTTGATTATGAAATTGTGACTTCCCCTCTGAGGTGTCTTCTCTGCACTGCATCTTCAGCAGCCAGGGTGGTTTTTGAGCCTGGTATTTAAGTTTTTTTTCCGCCCCATGAAATTCATAGACTAAAGTGAAGAGCCTCATCAAGTTAGGTGCTAAGTGGCTCCCAGGCTGTGCAATTTATTCCTGCTTTGCTTGGATGTCCGAGTTGCATTTACACGTTAACATCTGCCGCGAAGTTCAGCACGCAGCTCTTACCACTGTCCTGCTTACTGTTCCGATCCTTTCCCGGGAGACCTGCTGAGATGCTGCATCTTGCTGCTCGTGGGTAAGCGTTTCTGTCCTGGCCTGGCTGCTGGTCTCTTACACCTCCCCAGTGCGTAACTGCTGCGGCTGAACCCTAACACCCTCCACAGGACTCCTGTAAATATTATGGTGCTGCCCAGTGGTGCTTTTTGTGTTGTGCTTGCTTGTGTTCCTGCGCTCAGTCAGGGCTGGTTCTTGCATTTTACCTGTGGCTGTGTTTCACTCTTCTGGATTCAGGGAGTGAAGAGATTTTTGTCTCTTAACAGCAAGATTTTGACAGGAAAGATAGCCAAATTCAAAATGTCAACCCTGCAAGCAACATTGATTTTTAAAAGTGAATTTCCAGAGCTTCCGCTCTGACAGCGGCCAACTGCTGCTACCCAGAAGCGACCTTTGTGAAAGCTGCTTATGATATGATTTTTTTTTAATGTGACTTTGAGCAATGCGAAAGGATTGTGTTTGTATATTTACTCGGTTTGTCTCCAAAAAGTGAATTGGCTCTAAGCTGCGTGCTTATGTTACTTCTTGTCCAGATCAGAGGGTGGTGGGGTGGCTGGGGGTGGATGCTGCAGTTAACTGAGCTGCTGCGCTGCGTCCAGTTTCTTGTAATACAGTATTTCTTTCTTAAAAACTGAAATGCTTCTGTGTCTGTGTGTGCATGTGTGTGTGTACACGCATGCACGCACAAAAGGTAGAATACTTGTGGGGATCTAGGCTTTAAAGTTGCTAATGTTACCTGTAGCTTTCTAGAAAGCAGCAGTGGCTTGTGCATGTTATTTCATAAACTGTTACTGATTTCTTCAAATCCTTCTAGGAGGAAGGTAGGGCCTTATATCTATTAAAAAGAAGAATAAATAGAAGATAACTAGCTGTACTTTAGGATGGTTGTTTCAGCCCAGTGCAAAAGTAACTGGATGCTGTTTCTTTCATGTGTTTTCAAAAAACATAAAATAAAAATTGTTTGCTGGGTGCCAGTGAGAAGCTTGAATGAACTTTGCTGGTGAGCGAAGGTAGCAGGAGCCCAGGACTTGCACACCCTAGTCCTTCTTTACCCTCTCCCCACAGGTGAGGAGGGAAAGGAGATTGCTTTGGTACCTCTTTCACAGTCTTGTAAGCATGTCCTTCTACCAGACTGGACTTCATAAAATCCAAGCCAAAGCTGATACTGTCACATTACTTGTGAAAAACACTGACATACCTTCATAACTGGCTACATGCTTTTAAGTCTAAGTTGCTACTCCAAAAATCTCCTCAGGACTTAGTTTTCTGGTATTTTCAGTCCTTTGGCTACTTTTGGATTCCTCGCTTCTGCGAACAATTCCTAACTAGGAGTTGGTTTGGTTCTTCATGGGCCTTGTTTGTGTTAGGGAAGTGATTGGCAGAAGGCAGCAGATGACACTTGAAGGCTGAAATGCACAAGTGGTTTATTTCAGCTCTTTGTTTTGTAGGCAGCTATGCCTCTATTCTTTAACACAGGACATGTGCTTTGCTACATTAGGGCAACTTTAAGGAGTAAAAACCCTTCAGAACTTTAAAAATGGGTGGTGGGTTGTCAGTAGCATCTGCTCCTTCATATGAAAGTGAAACATGCAACATTTTCTAGGAATACCATCTGTCCAGTGACTGGATAGATGTGCTATTTGTTGCTCAGGTAGTGTTTAGGTTGGGTGCAGTAGTACTGCTGTAGCTAACCTCGGGGAGAAGCTTTTCGTTCTGTCTGAATATGTCCCTCACTTCAGCTTCAAGTCTGCCTGTGTGTCTTTCAGCAGGCACATCACGTTAAGGACAGTCTTATGAGATGTCCTTGGAGGAGCTCAAGCATAGAGGAGGTGCTGTCATCCTGGTGTTACCTGCTGTAGATCATTGAAGAAGTTCCCATTATCCTAAGTTGCACCTCTTACATGCTTGCCATTGTGGTGTCTGTATCTGTAGATGTCTGTTCATACGAAGCAGAACTTAGCAGAAACCATGGCCGTTCTTCTGAAGAAATTAGTAAGGTCTGTGTATTAACCAAAGGAAGGGTTTTACTTCCGAGAAACTACAGCAGAAACAAGCAGGACTTGGCTGTGCTGATCAGAGAAACACTTTCACGTATCTTCTATAAGGAGGTGTGAAGAAGTGCTGTTGTGGCTGTGTCACACAGACTGGATTGTAGGAGAGCCTGGAATGCGCACAGTTTCCAGTACTGCCCTGCAGGAAGACTTGAGTCAGCTGTGTTTGACTGGATATTGAAGGCAAAGGCTTCAGCTTGGTACCAGTAGCCAAGCTCAACAACAGTCATTTCTTAGGGAAATGGGTCTCGCCACCCTACATACTTTGACTTCTGCCTTAAACAAGTAAATGGGGAAAAGCTTGCTGGTTATTTTTTCATATGTGTTTCCTCTACGCCACCAAGCTGAAATCTGTGTTGTAAGACTACATTTCCATGCATGTTGATGTTTAACACATAGGTCTGTATTTGAACTGGGTTTAGTAATTATTGCAGGGATTGGCATGGCATTGGGAATCTTCTTCCTTCCTGTGCTCAGAAGGACTGTTTGTTGAAAATGCAACCCCAGATTTTATTTATCTGTTCTCCTTTTAAACAGAGGAATCTCTAGTGGCGTGTCAGTTGTGCTGATCTTAGGGGATCTTTGCTCAGTGCCATGGGCTTGTTCTAACACATCTGTTCTGAGAATTGATGTATGAAAACGCGTAACGTTACAGCAACTTGTATTCCGAAACAGGTGAGGTGGTGACTCCTGAGCTGAGGAGTCATGCGGTTAGACTTGTGCTGCCATCATAGCCTTGCTCTGGTAGCGTGCATGTTAGCATCGTACTTAACCTGGAGCTCTGTATTGCAAAGCATTAGAGGCATGCTGTGGTAGTAAATCCTTCCAAAGAACCTTCCTGGAGTAAAGAGAAACAGGAAGCTCTCTTTCATGCTTGTGTTTTGAATCAGGAAATTCCTGTCTACAGTACATAAATTTGTCATATCAACGTCTTAAATCACATGATGCTTTTCTTTCTCAGGGATTTGTGTACAAATGTGTATAATAGCTGAAGGAATACTGTACAGAAGTCTTCTGAAACAGCATACTAGCTTGGAAGACAGGATTTTAATAATATTTTCCAGTGAATCTATTCTAAAACGTATCTTCCTCGATTTTCTTCTTTGTTCCTCTAAGCACACTAATGAAATTTGGAGGTGATACTACGAAAGGAGCAGTTACGAGCTCAGATTTGTTTTAAGAAACAAAAAATAGGAGAAGCTGGAAAAGTTGGCACAGTATCAGTGATAGTTAACTAGGAAGACCCCTTTTGATCGAGAGTCTAATAGGCACGTATGGCAGTGAAAGAAGAATTTGGATCAGGTCTAGTTGTCATACTACAAGTGCAATCCTGTCAGCTTATGGGGAGACTTCAATTGCTTGTACGACTGCCTGTACTCTGAAGCAGGCTGTCTATTTAAGGCTCTGGTATTACTTTTGTACCAGATTGCATACTCTCTGTGTGTGACTGGGTGGGATAGAGGGGCTTAGAGTTGTAGTTTTTTTTTTTTTAAACTGTGTAAAGAATTACTTAAACTAGTATTTCAATTAAGTCCTATCCTTGCAAGGCAGTAAAGCTATTGTGGGAGCTGAACAGAAAGTTTGTGCATTTGAGAGTAACTTAGTGCTCATGAGTGCTTATCATGAAATATGTCATTGTTTTCTCACTGTGCAATGATGGTAGTACTTGATCTAGCTCACTGCTGGAGTGCAAGACAAAAGACAACAGCTGGTCACCAACAGCAGTACTGAACAGATGATCTTTTCTATAGTACCTAGTAAAAACATATTTCTGCTCTCCATTTTCCATTTGCCTTTTCTCTGACAGTTTATAAGGAAATTGCTTGTGGCATCAACATAACTTTTTTTTCTTAGACTAAGATGATGGAAACAATAAGCTATTGCTGAAATATGTGGTGAAAATTGTTGATATTATACTACTACAACTCATGCTTTTAGAATTTTTGGAACCTTAGGATTTACTGAAAGAGGTATAAATAAAAGCCTCGGAGCAGAGAAATCTTGATTCCAGTTAGCAATGCTAGCATTAAGTTGAAACTAACAATATGCTCTTATATGTCAAGAAGATCTAGTAGTTGACCTTCCTTCTTGAGTTCATGTTTGATTGTACTCTCTTGTAGCCAACAAGCTTGAGGGCCCTCATCTGTTTTTAGCAGGGTTTGAGAACGTAGGTGCTCTTGCTGCAGAGCCTCTTGTTGAGGAATTGTTTTCTTGCTCTGCAACATTAGAGTGCCAGTGGAGATCAGTACAGGCAGTACAGTTACGTTAAGGCACTTTCCAATCTGCTCCTGGCCATATTGCGATGTACGCTTCAGAGCCCGAAGTGTGCAGACTCTCAGATTGGAAATGACATCTCCGGAGATGTCTAATCCAACCTCCCGCTCAAAGCAGCGTCAGCTAGAGCAGGCTGCCCAGGACCATGTCCAGGCAGATTTTAAGCGTATCCAAAGATGGAGGCATTGCAGTCTCTCTGGGTAGCCTGTTCCAGTGCTTGGCCTGGCCGTAGCGGGGAGAAACAAAGGATGGTTTAGTATATTTAAATGGAAGTGCTTGTATTTCAGTTTGTGCCCATTCCCTCTTGTCTGTTCACTGGCTATCACCTGAGAAGAATCCGATTCAGTCATCTTTACTCCACCCTCTCCCCCTCACAAGTATTTTTACACATTGATAAGACCCCCCCCGAGCCGTCTCTTCTCTGGGCTAAACTGTCCCATCTCTCTCAGATTCTCCTTCTTTGTTGGATGCTCCAATCCCTTCGTTGTATTTGTGGCTCCTTGCGGGATTTGCTCCAGGAGCCCCAGGTCTCTCCTGTACTGGGGAGCCCAGGCCTGGGCCCAGCACTCCAGTGCGGCCTCACCAATGCCGAGTAGAGGGGGAGGATCACCTCTCTCAACCTGCTGACGATGTTCTTTCTAATGCAGTCTGGGATAGCATCAGCATTTTTGCTATGAGGACACATTGACTTATGTTCAACTTGGTGTCTACCAGGTCCTTTTCTGCCAAGCTGCTTTCTAGCTGGTTATACCTCCCAGGGTGCAGCACTCTGCATTTCCTTTCATTGAACTAGCTCTGAGGCTCTCTTTGGCCAATTTGTCATCCTGTTGAGGTCTAGCTCAATGGCAGCAACCCTTTGGTGTATTGATCACTCCTCCTGGTTTAGTACCATATGCAAACTTGCTGAGGGTGCATTCTGTCCCATCATGTAGGTCACCACTAGTGACTGGGCTTCAGGTGTACTTCATGCTGCTTGTCATAACAGTTTGAGCCTGACAGTTCAGTCAGTTTTCAGTCTGTTTTGCTGTCCATTTAGGTAGTCTATACTTCTTCAGTTTATCTATGAAGATACTGTGGAAACCATCTGGCAAGTCTTACTAAAGTCAGGAGAAACCACATCTGCTGTATTCTCCTCATCCATTGAGCTAGTTGTTTCGTTGTGGAAGTCCATCAGCTTGGTCAAGCATGACTTCCCTTTGTAAATGCATGCTAATGTCTCCTGATCACCTTCTTGACTTTAATATCTTTGGAAACATTTCCAGGAAGCTATGTGACTTCCCTAGGATTAAGGTGAGGCTCACCAGCCTGTGGTTCCCCAGGTTGTTCTCTTTTCCCTTCTTGAAGATAGGGGTGACTTTTGCTTTCGTCTGGTCCTCAAGAATTGTTCCCACTTGCGATGACCTTTCTGAGATAATTGAGAGTGACCTTGCCATGGCATTGGCCAGTTCGATCAGTGCTGAGAGGTGCATCCAGTCAGGTCTCATGGATTTGTCTGTTCAGATTGTTTAAATGTTCCCTAACTCCTTCCTCCTCTACTTCTACTGGTTACTTCCAAAAGGTGCTACCAGGCTTTCAGAAACAGAGTTAAACTACAGCAAGTACTGGCAAGCTAAGGCTGTCTTAAAGTAGTTGGTTATCTCTAAAAGTGCTCTGTAAATTTGCGTTTGCAGCTGGTTTGGAGGTTTTCAGTTGTAATTTATTTTTACCTTACATTATTAAGGTAAAAGGAAAGTCTTCCTTTCTACTGTTGAAAGGAACTCACTCTTCAGACTGACTATGCTTTCTCTATGCAGAGAACAGATCAGGTAGAAAGACCCTCCTAAGACTGGTGATGGTAGAATCTGGCTCTGTTTTTTTGTTGTTGTTGTTTCTGGCAGCACGAATGGCCTGTGCTTTTGGGAAAAGCTGCTTCTGTTAAGTTCTTCATATTCAAGAAGGAAAAACTAGCCCAGGATCGTGTTTTTTGCTGTCCTAGAAAATGGAGATCATTGCTTTAATGAAAAAGTTAGTTATTTTTTTGCATTAGTCGTAGTAGGAAATAATTTCTGCAGTTCTCAAGTTGATGTAGCCATGACTTCATCAATTCCTGGTAGAACACTGGGTGGTAGTTCTGCTGGAGTAAAGATTTGCTTCTCTCAACATGTTATTGAGTTGGATCAAAAAATAAAATAAAATTTATATCTCCCATTTAAATTATGGTGACAGGTGTAGGTTAATATTCAAATTTAGAAGAAACAGCATATTTTCCATAACGGAGATTATGAAATATATTTGTCTTAACTTTTTTGCTAAAATCAAACAAGCAAAAAGCAGTCGTTACCAGAGGACACAGTTAATTTTTAGTGCTCTAAAGTCCTAGTAGATACTTCTCAGTTTAGCATTTTCCATTTAAAATTGAAGTTGTGTGCAACGAAAAACATATTTTGGGTGTTGGTATGTGTTATTACTACTTGGCAATGGAATTTACATTTTGGTTTTAGTACCAAAAAGCTACCTTTAGGTTTAATTCTCCTCTTAGTATTATCAATTCATTGAATATTTATGTGTGGGAGAGGAGGTAACTTTTTGGTAAGATGGAAGGTTGAATGTCCTATGCCATAATCAAGTCTATGAAGGTTGTTGGGATCAGAACTACAGAATCACAGGATGGTTGAGGTTGGAAGGGACCTATGGAGATCATCTAGTCCAACCCCCTGCCAGTGCCTGACTTAAAATGTTCAGACATGAAAAATGTTACCCTCAAATTCTTTCAAAACAGGTTTTCTTTCCATTTGTGTGCATAGAGTACACAGCATAGTCCGATACGAAGTTTTCGTTGGCACTCCGTAGACATGGGCAGAGTATTTCGCTTATGTCTTCATCTCTCTTGGGAAATCATTGCTATTTATTCCTCTGTGGGTGCACTGTTTGTTGTGTTATTTGGCTGTATTTATGGGGAAACATGAATGCTTGTTGTGGGTATTTTTTTCCTCTTGCCAGGAACTGCTGGAACAAAGGTGAATGTGAAACTTCCTCTCCCTCAAACAATTACTAATCTTTCCCGCTTTGACTCTGGTTTCAAGCGGCTCCATGCAAGAGTTTTTCTCATATCTGAGAAATTATCCAACTGTGAATGGGCTTATGTTTTATCAAGAAGTAAGACAGGAACTGGGAGTAAGCGGAAGGGTTAGTTTCTGCTTGGCTGTCTACGAATTTATCGATTGAAGTATTGTGTTTTAATTTAGCGCTTTGGCAGTGACATCACTTGCTTCTCACCACAAAAGTTCATAGAATGTCAAATTGTATTTCTGTCTCCAGCAGCTGAGCTGCGTTGACTGTCCAGCATCTTAAAACCGAACATGTTTCTCTAGCTGTGGGTGTCAGCAAGCAAGGTGGGATTAAACCACCCTATTGCTTACCGGTTTTGAGCACAGGAAGAAATGCTGGCAGCAGAAGTTGGACAAAAGCGAGTGTCAGACTTGCTCGTTTCTGGGTTTCCTGCTTTCGTTTAGCCAGACCTCATTTTCTACAGAAAATTCATGCCTTTCTGTGGATAAGATCTCATGCTTCCCCCCGCCAACCACCACGTCCTTCACTGAAGTGTAGGGTTTCTTAATTAAGTCCCTACATGAGCAGCAGCATTCCTAGAAAGTGAAGTTCAGCTGCCATAGGATTAGCATCTAAACCAGAACAAGTCTGGTCCAGACACAGGAGCCTTTCAAGCAGGAGTGCTGGCAGTTAGTGGCTGTGTGGTTTGTCTGTTTGTGCCTTTTAAGCACTGATTAATCCTCTCCATGTTTTCCTCAATTTTCTTCCTAATGCAGGTATCAGCACTTGGCTGAAAGGAATGTGGTAGGTAGGACACAGAGCCTGGTCGTCTTGTGAGCTGAGCCATACTATTAATCGGCTTGTTTCTAAGGCTAGCCATCCATGGTTTTGAGTAACTGTGGGAGGAAATGTAAGACAAATTGTGAAGGATCCTGAAAATTTAGGAGGTATTTGGAGCCAAGACCAGGTTTTTAACTGTGCACTTGAAGAGGAGAAGAATCCTTGCACATTCTTGCTTTAACCCTGTAAATGCTGTTTTATGGATAGCAAGTGGAGCATGGATAAAATCCCTGTATAACCAGTAGAACTCATTCTTCTAAGTCTCCCTTTTGATGTTAGTTGAACAAACCTCATATTTATCAAGGGCTGGAAGTGGTGGTACTTAGACTTGAGGGCTCTCCAGTGGCTGCTGGCTCGTTCCCAGAAGCAACCATTTTAGACAAGATGGGTAAAGTCCTTTATCTTGCATGCTGAAGTATTTCAGTAGGTAGCGTTCTCCAGAAATGATGAAAACGGTCTGGCACAAAAACCTCTGTAACAAATAGGATAGACCAAGCTCACTCATCGATGTGAAGTCATCTAGCCCCACAGTCCTAGCAGGCTGATCAGGAAGCTTGTTTTATGTGGCAGGAGTGGCAGGGCATGGGCAAGGGCGGTGTCCTTGGAGTTCTTCTGTCTTTCACACACATCCTTAACTAGGCTGCAGCATGACCAAACTTAAGCAATTGTGCTGCGTTTTGTTTTATCAGTCTTACATGACGAATCTGTGTTTGGTCTTTGTGTTTGTAACCTGTAGCAATGTTGGAGGTGCACGATGATCAATGCAAGTGCTCAAAGGCAAGTTCAAAGAACTCTCGGAGTTGTTACTGATTTCTAATCTGCTCTGATTTAATGTACTCTCCAGAAACTGTAACATCATAACGCAATGATGCTCTGTGACACTTTTACATTCAACATTTTCAAACTGTTCCTGGAGCCCTCTGCAATTCCTTTTCATTTGTCTTGAGCTTTACTTTTCTACAGGAGTAAAAAATATGCATAGCTTCATCTTAATAGTTTTTGCAGGTGCCATATTTTACCTGGCTGGGAGTTGATCTGTTTGAGTTTCTGTAGTGTCTCATGAAAAATCTTTTTGTTAAAAGCAAGAAGAGCTGGTAGCTCTTCACAGTCCTCGTCGGTTTGGATGCATGTTGCCAGTGAGGATGATTGATACCTTAAATCAGGTAGGGTTGTAGGAGAATTGGGGACTGGTGTTTAGCTGACAACAGCTGGATGTTGGAACTAAGCCTAACAGAACTGTTCCACCGCCTCTCCCCCACTGTACAAATGGTAGGAACTCTGAGTTCATTTGAAGATGAAGATGAAGATTACTCTTTCCAAGCATTTATTGCATTGTAACAACATACACTGGTCCAATCTGAGGATTTTTTGTAAAACTTTCTTTGCTGTAGACTTGACAATAGGAGGCTTCAAGAAAAAGTTCAATATAATCTCAAGTACAGACTTCAGTCTTTTGTGAGTCTTACATCTAAAATCACAAAGAGGTGTGGTTGCAATAGAAAGAGTGTATGTGGAAGGTTAAGGAAAAAAAACCCGGACTACAAAAGAGATGTCTCTGCTAGATACCTGCTGAACTTCTCTTAATTTCTTAATTTAACAAAAACACTGCTTGAATGAGTGTCTTGCAGATAGTAGGTCAATCTGTTTCGCTAGTGAATTATCTAGTGAACCGATATGTTCCTGCTTCTAACTATATGTATACTTGGATGATAGAAATGGTGGAAGATTAGCACATGACGTCAGATGTTCCATGTCACCGCAATTTTGAAGCAGTTTGCTTCAGTTTGAAGAAAACTACTCTTATCTCATGGTATGGCTGAGCCTATTGTGTCTCAAACAAGATACTGCTTTTTTCAAATGCTTACTTTTTTAAATAAGGACTTAACTTTTTTTTTTTTGATTCATCCTTCAAGATAGAGCTATGAAAAGATTCAAAGCCAACCAAAGAAAAAAAAAAAACAACACCTTAACATGCTAATTTTTGAGTTTGCCTGCCAGACAGCTGAAGTCCTATCTTAATGATACTAGGACTATAATGCGAGTAATACATTTTGGACAAAGCTATATGACAGACAATAGAAATATCTGAACAACAAAACTCTAAGAAACTAACCTTAATATTTGAAGTTCTATAAGGTCAATGTATGTAATGTATGATGTAATGTAATGATGTTGTGCAGCATACTGTTGTTGATATTCTGGCCTTTTAGTTTAACAGTATAGTATTTTATAAGTAGTTGCATTCACAACTTGCTTCAAGTCCCTATTTCTTCTTAGTATATGTGCTAAGTTAATGGAACTTCTAAAATTCAAAGCTGTAGACATTCCAATAAGAATCCTCAAAGCAGTTTTCCATCTGGTTCCAGTAAAATGGCTTTGAGGAGTGAAGGCTGACAATTTGATTTTCAGTGTTCTATGATCAGCTTTTACTTTTGTGATCTGAAATGGACGGTTTGTTTTCGAAATACTTCATTTGAGGTGGTGGCAGTGGTGTTGGCAGGGAAGACCCAGAGCAAATGGAAATGAGAATGAAATGTGTTAAGGAGGTGGGAAACCAGACTCACAGTACTTTCTGTGTAACTGATGTGGGATAGGCAGTCTCAAGGAAAGTCATTAAATTCTGGCTATCTTCTGAAATGCATCAGCTGAGTCCTGATAATTCTAGTTGCCAGCAGACCAGAAACCAACTAATTGCATTTTTCATAAAGAGTTTACCATAATGTTTTCATAGCTTCAGCAGAGCAGGAAAGGAAAAGATATACCCTCTGACTTTTTTATGTGAGACTGAGTAACAAAGAAAGCATGGCAAAATCTGTACTCTTCAACAGATGCATCTTTCTTCAACTCTGATGGGCTTTATATAGGTGTTCTTCTCTTCACCAGTTTTTCTTTTTTTAACAAGTTGATTTCACCCTGCCCCAACAGGTATTAAAAGCTTTAAGAATATCTTATTAAAAGCAGAATGTGACTTACATTTCGAAGCAATGCTAACACTAATGCTTTGCATTAATATATATTAATACAGTGGATTCAATCGACCCAGTGAAGCATGATGACCCTAGTCTTTTTATGTAGGGCTATCCTCCTCTTTGGAAAGTTGGGGGTTAAAATTAATTCACTGATGTAATGTGTTCCTTGTTTGGTGCTCCTGTGATGGAGATGAGATGAGACACCAGATGTAATAAGCTGAGTATTCCCCTGGGACTTTCAGGCGGGGTGTTTTGTGATGATGGAGACAAGGATGCTGCATCTGGGCAGTGGCTGAGTAACTCCTACAATGTGGAGCTGTACAATCACAGCTTTTGTAAGCTTAAACAGTTTTGTTGTTCTCCTTCGTTTACTGGAGTACTGACTCTCATCTTTCTTTTTCCCAATATGTAGAAAGAGTTAGAGTAGCTTAGTATTATCTTTCCTGTTTGGTTGTAGTCCAAGAGACCTCAAGGATCTGGCACATCAGGCAGTCCTGAAGTGTTTTTATCTAAGTTGGAAAGAGTTTCATCAGTTTAATTTTTCTCTTGTCTGAACAGATCATATCAGTTGTGAGAGGTAAATGAACTTTTCTTATCTTAAGTTTTTTAGTTACTTTGTCACTTGCGTGAAGATTTATTCTGAAGTATAATGGTTTTATGATTTGATAACGTTGTATGGGTAGAAAACACCATTTAGATAAGTGACACACAAGCTTTCAAAAGGTTTTTTTTTTTTTTTAATTGTACTAAAAAAGAAAAAACAAACAAACTTGCCACTTCATTTACTTCCTGTGCTACCTTGATGGGTGAACTGTTAAAGCTCTGGGGTTAAGATGAGGTAAGAAAGATGTTCTCATTTGTCCACGTAGGGCTTTGAATATTTGAATGATCTTGAAAAAAGAACAGGTGAAGAATCCATGTAGAACTTCTCAAAGGAATTTGAGTTTGTATTCTTGGGTCAAATCTGATATTGCTCCTTCAAGACCTGGTTCTCAAATCATCTCTTTGCAGCTGAAAGCAAACATCAATCTAAGATCAGTCTGGACTCACCTTACTATATTTCAAGAGCCAGACATCGCTGGTTGTCTTCTGATTCTCTGATCCTTGGTTTCACTGTTAATTCAATTGCCTTTACAAAAGTCTGACAACAGTTCTTCATAGCTCAATGACTGCCTGCAAAGTAAACAAAGCCTTGGCTGTGTTCCTATGTGACGATGGTTGCCCGACTGCAACTGCTGGTCGACTCTGCAGCTCAGGTAGTGTTCTTCTGTGCTAGGGTAGTTCAGACTGCAGAAACGTTTAACATCCTGAAGTAGTACCCCTTGGTTACACTTCCTAACTGCTCTGAGTAAATTGCAAAGTGGTTAGGATGCTGTTCTCCCCTTGCTTAATGGCCTAGTTGTCTCTTCAGAGGAGTGTAAGGATTTATCTTCTGCTGTGTAGTTTGAGGAGAAGTGTGGGAGAGTGGGCACTGCGAGTGCTGGTGCTGTTTTGAAAATGCTTCTTGGGATCCAGACAGAAATTAATGTCTAGTGTATTTATTTATTGTCTGTGAGAGGCACAAGGAAATAAGAAAGGCTAACTACGTTAGAGCAGCCAGCAAACTCCTCTGAACCCAAGGACAATTTAGGAGTATCAGAACTGGGCCTTGATGCCCACTGGGTCTCTGCACATTGCTCATAAATCTAGTGACACAACTAGCTCACGGCTCCTCCACTCCAGAAAAACAGAAGGGGAAAGGAAGCTGGAAGTTCAGAGCCAGATTATCAAGTAGAAAAGGGAGAAGCCTCCCCTTCCCTCCCCCAAAATCTGCTCACTCTGCAGGTGAGCTCTCAAGTAAGTACCAGAGCTGCAGGCAGGATTTTCTTCCACTTCTGCTTAGTAGAGTAAATGGTCTTGATTTCCTCTTGTGATTTAGAGTTGAAGGTGATAGTGGAGGATGCTCAGGACTGATATGCTGTCTAAGTGTGAGGAAATTGATGTAAAATACTGGATGATCCCATATTGCCTCAACTAATTGGGAATATCCAGGCTTGGCAAAATTTCAGCTACTTTGCTGTGAAGATAAATGACCTGCCAGGTTTGCTAAGTTCCCTTGCCTCAAGGCGAAGTCGTTCGTGTTTTCTGACTTCTGTTTTCTTGCAGCTGAAACTGTTCAGTCTTTAGGTTAAACAGAAGCATGCAAAAAATTTAAAAATTTAAATCTGGGCATTTGGCCATAGTAAACAGACTAGGAGTTGCTGCTTCTTTGAATGTTTAATGACAATAAAATAAATTCTTACCAAGTACTTTATGCCTCATTTGTAGCGAAGTACCACTTTTATCTCAACGTGTTGTTTGCACATGTGTGATGTATAAATGCTATTTAGATTTGAACGCCTCTAGTTTTGGTTGACACTAACCTCCAGTGGTGGTTGGTTCCTTGGGATTCATTAGCGTGCTTTCTGCTAACCCACAACATGTACTTGACCTGTGAAAGTGTGCTGCTGCTGTGCGGACTACTCGTGTTCTTCTGTAATATGTGGGCTTTTGAGTATTAGTCCTTCAGAGCGGTGCTGCTTTGTCAGCTCCATCAGGGAGAGACTCTGTGTGTTGTGCTGCTTCGTTTCTTTCCTGGAGTTTAATATTAAATCTTTGCTCTTATCCCTAGAAGTGTGTGCTGATTATGCAGGTGATGCTCATCTCTCAAGGCTGAGAGCTCAGGGTTTGCATAGGAACTGTGTGTGTGTCCATCGATTAGTGATTTAAATTAAAATCTTACTGGCAATTATCGACTGTGGCAGAGGTAGGAATTTGAAGAAAAGGGCTGTATGGGCGAGATTGCTCTCTCCAGAGATACTTCTGGAAGTATCTTCGCATAGAGCCTGAAGATACACGTACGGCCTGAGACGAGAGGTCCTTGTAGCCTGGTGCCCTGTCCTCCACTGGAGGTCTGAGTGGATTCTGAAGAGGAGGAGGAGACCAAGCTACCAGCTGGTCTTAGGACTTCACCTCTACTGCTGGGGCTTCAAGTAAGTACATATATGAAGGGTTATTTGTCAGAATCTGTAAGCTAGAACTTTTGTTAGGGGTATGACTGGTATCTGAAGCAGGAATTTGAGATATATACAGGTGTGCTTTTCTTGTTAGTTCTTAATTGCTCCTTATTTGTGTGACTACAGCTAAAGTAGTTAGTAGAAGTGAAAAGCTGTCATATTTTGTTTAAATCCTGCAAATTGAGATCATGCATCTCCTACAGCTATTAAAAATGTTTGTTTCTGACACCTTGTGGTTGGGCCCCATAGCAGCAGCAGCAATAGGAAAATTGTCATTAGAGAGGGAGGGTCTGTTTTTCCTTGCTGTAGAATGCTGCTTTTCTAGCTCTGCTCTAAAAGTGCAGCCTTGTTGTGTGACAATATGTTAACCTAGTTGTCTAAACTACTCCTTTCTCCTTTCAAGATGAGAAAATTAATTGAAGCTCTATGAATTTGTGTTGAACTATGAAGGACCCTTCTACGGTTCTGGAAATTCAATTTTGTCATGTGTATAGTACATCCCTAACTATTGGATTTATGGACTATAAGAAATAAAAAGCTTGGAGAAAGGCAGCTTTATTTTTCCTGCATAAGCATTTTTATTGTTCATCTGTTTTCAATAGCTCTCAATAAGGGATGGATTTTATAAAACATTTTTTACAGTAAAAGCTTTGAAGCGTATCGTTGCTTGAGTTCATCGTACCCTGAAATAGCTTTTTCCTCAAATACTTTGCTTGTATCACATGGGACTGCTGTATCTCCAAGCCATGGCTTGGACTTGATGAGTCCAGCTGGGCCGACTTTCCCTGAGAGTGACTGTCTGCAAGTCTAAGCCTCTGTGTGCATGCAGAAGGTGTGCTTGTTCTTCTGGAAGTCTCTGCTCTGCTTGGAAAAAGCAAAACAACCTTTAAAACACAAGTGGGAGCTCATCTACCAGATGACTGTATCAGCAAGGTATAGCTGCAAGTCCTGTTAGTTGAAGTTTGGCTTATACTGGGGAAAGGGCATTTTTGAATGTAGCGTATAATGGTTTCCTCAGATCTGGTAAAGTATCCTTGGAGAGTCCACATATTGCTGGTACAGTTGTCTAAACTGAGATCCCTGTCCGTATAGAAGCTTTGTACGGGAAGCAATGTTGTCGCTAATGGATATCACTATTTCAGCTAAAGTTTCTAAAGTTGATCTAGCCTGTGAATGTCAAGTAACTCGTACAGAAATCCTTTATGGTCTTGAACCCATTCCAGAGGTTTAAGAGGAATAGAATTGCTGGGGTCTATGTTTCCTCCTCGGTAAGGACAGAAGACAGGCAAATGGACACATTTACTATCTGTGATTATTGGCTGAATCCTGCAAAAAGTGGGTTTTGTAGCTTGATAACAGCTCTGACTCAAAGCCGCATAACTTGCATGTCTTCTGTTTGTAATTATCTAATTATGCTTAGGCTTGCTTTTCCTCAGTACTGGTTTCTGTATAGTGAGCATTTCCTGCAATACAAGACTAAAAAGTGCTTTTGAGAGGTTCTTTCCCATCACAAGGTAGGATGCTCCATATCTAAACAAATGCGATCGTACTAGTTGAATTGTTGCTGGAGGTCATATTTCTCTTTAGACCTGATGGGGTCTGTTGCTCTCTCCTGGACTGTGCTCTTAAAAGAAGAGTGCCAAGTACTCTAAATACTTCAGGTACTTTACTAAAAGCTGAACACTCTCAGCATCTGCTGCTCTCCTCCAAGGAGTACTCTTGTTACTGGCCCGTTTGCCTGTGTTTTGTGTCTCCTGGCAGGAGCAGCCTCTGGTAGCTGGATGTCAGATACCTGCAGGCATGTCAGCATGGCTCTGCTTCCACACGGGGAGTCTGTGTTAATACTCCGGATCAAGGAGAGTAACTGGGGCCTGGAAACACCAGCTGCTCTGCATGCCCTGGCCCTCCCCATGTTAGATTAGCAAATGGCTGTAATAGGCAATTCGAACTGGGGCAAACTCACTGCAGGGAAACTTGTTTTGCAGCAGTGTAAGCAGAGAGGAAAGTTAGTCCCGAGAAATTTTTATACCTAAAATTCAACACATGTAGGTCAAATGTTGATCTTGTAACTCTGGAAATACAGAAGCAATTCAGGTCTTTCTTAGTTAAATGTCAGGCCTTTATTATAAGGTAGAGCGTTTGCATGACTTGTCATTCATTGATTCATTTAAAATAAATAAAAATGAAAACCACTGTGGAAAATGTAAAGATATGTGACAAAAAAAAGTAGTAGTAAGATATGGTTCTCACTTCGTATACAAATGAAAAATAGTTAAACATATGGATAATGACAGCTTAAGTAGTTATAACAGTGTGCTCCAATTGTGGCTAGGTCTTCAGAAATTTTTCCAAGCAGGCATTCAGACTTCCTGCCATGAAATAATTAAGGTAAATATTTTGGCTGTTTTTAGCAGTGAATAGTATAAAATCCATCTTTTGTTTTCTGCTTAGTTATGCCTTCTGTTAGAGGGTCCATGAGCTGGGGCTTGCTATTGTCATAAGTTTTCTGTTTGTTCATATTCTCTTCTAAATCATCTTCAGAGGATCTGCAGCAGGCACAGGACCCAGAAGTTTAAGCAGCCTGTCTAGGCTGTTTTAGTGTCTCTGCTATTTAAACTAGCAGCAGTCTATATTAAGTCCTGAAAACAAATTGTTTTTATTCCCAGGCATTTGCTTGTTAAGTTGCATAATTGATGGAAACATCAAATGTTGACTAGTAATTATGGTTGCCCCTCTTTTTTTTAATATGGTTTTGCTTGAAGATCAGGATGGTGATATGGGTAACCACACAGGAACCAAGTACTTATGTACAAGACAGAGCTCTGGCCTATTAGTGCATTTTTCTGAAGCAGGTCTGGTAGGCAGTCAGCATAGTTCCAGGGAACTTCTAGTATTGATTGACAACAGTTTTCACTTCTACCTCAGTGTCTTCTGGTAGCTTTTAATGCAAGTGGTGTTGCAGAGCTCCCAAGGGTTATGCAGGTTGTTATATGTTTGTGATAGTACTTCCAATAATTGGCATCTAGTAGCCTGGTTATGAGTTAAAATGGTCTGGTTAAAAATTGCTTTCCTTCTTTAACGAGATTTTGACTTGAAAAATGAGTATATAATCTTTATGTTAAAAATAAATCACTTTTGACAGCCAGTAGGTAGGTGGATTTTGTGGAGAATTTTAGCCTCTATTTTTCTTAAATGTCTGTCGCTTCAGAGTTAAAATGACAATGCATATAAGAACTTAAAATCTGATATGTCATATGGGATTAAACTCGAAATTTAGTGTTTGCTACTGTGTCCTATAGAAATCCAACCTTGGCACCAGAACAATTTACAATATCATACTGCAGTTATTGTATACAGTGGAGAAACTTTTAAAAGGTTCCCAATTCCCATAAATTTTCATTTGAACATGCAAAGTGCTTTTAAAGACAGTGCAACATTACAGGGAAGATGTGAAGTACTTTTGTCTGGAAACTGCTCAATTTAAAGAGTTCTCATGGCCAAACATACAGACCTTTTCATACATATGGAAAAATTCAGAGTTTGTACCCACATTAGGTGTTCTTGCTTTAAGTCTAACCCATGTGTTCAAGTAGCTTCACTTCCACAGCATTTCAACTATTTTAGCTGCAGGTATTATAGCTCTTATTGATTTTGTGGGTGTTCATCTTTGCATTTTTAGCTATGGAAATATGAATCTTAGAAGTTCAAGTTCACTTTTATGGGGTTTGACCATAAATCAGCACCATGAGTCTTTCCTTGATCTTGTGTTCTTGGTGGCAACTGTTACACTTCTTTCAATCCCATCTTAAAAAAAAAAAAAAAAATTGTTAAAGGGAGAGGAGACCTTCAAATAGATCTGCCACATAATCAGTACCTTAATTCTTCCTTTTCTCTCCAGCTGCCATCAAAGAATGTTTAATGATTGTCAGTTCACAGATAGGAATCTGTAAGGCTTTTGTAATGTTTGTGGTAATGATTGTCATGTTCAACATGATGCTATTGGGTTATGTTTTCAAACTTTTTTTGGTCAAGCTGAATTGCAGTGTTTATTTAAAAAAAAAAAAAAAA
>VXAA01001318.1:438508-452180 GCA_013399115.1 Anseranas semipalmata
GAGAAGGGCATTGAAATGAGACTTGACTTTTGAGTGAACAAAAACTTGGATGATGTGAAGAGTGTAAGTTATTTTCAAGAGGGAGTTACCACAATGGAGACATTACTAATGATGTTTCCTCAGAGACCTGTCTTGACTAATATTTTCATTACTGACTTTGAACTGACGAGCTCTGGCAATTTGTGAATAACAACGGGGGAACATTCCCACTGCAAAAGGGCTACACAATACTGTGGAGCAGGAAAGTAGAAATGGTATGAATTCAGTGCTGCAAAACGCTGAGTGATACATGGAGGAGACCACTGAAATAAAATTTTTACTGGGCATCTCATTGCTTGGGGGCAGCTAAGGAGAGGGATCAAGAGTGTGTTGCTTGAGTGTAAACTGACCATGGATTGTCAGTGTGGTATAGTTGGAGGCAGGGGAAAGACTACTGCATATCAGGGAAAGTATTTTTGATAAAAGAATATTAGAGGCTGTGTAAAAGATCCTCTTTAGAGGGCCCGAATGGCAGTGTTGATTTAAACCAGAACAACTGCAGGAAAGTGCTATTACAGTGCTTGGAGAAAGTGGGAACTCCATCTTCCATGTAGACTTCCCTTAAGACTGTGGTGTGCTTGGGCCTGTGGAACTAGGAAGGGACCTTGTTTCCCAGGGGCAGAACAAAGTTGTGAGTGGATGTGCCTATTCTGTGCATGCTTCTGGGGAGTCATCCTTGGTTCCTCTCTGAAAATTCAGAGGGATATGAATTAGGCATGGAAAAACATGCTGAAACTAGAAATCATGATACCTGATTATGGAAATGAAGCTTTAAATTTTATCTTCTGGCAGCAGAGACAGGGATGCTAAGTTATAACAGTTTAAAAGACTTCTTGCTTTGATGGTGCTGACCTGTCTGTGTAATCTGGGAAGAAAGTAACTTTCTGAATAAAAATGCCTAGCAAATTCTAACCGTCATGCTTGCTATTTTGTTGTCTTCCTGTTGGGCCTTAGGTTTGTAAGTATGTAGGGAAAGGTGGTGGCATGGCTACTCTATGGACCTTTCCTCCTCTGGTAAGGAAATCTGGAGGGATATAGACCACTTCTCCCACTACTGGCTGTACAGATCTCACTTGCCTGAAGTTGTATTCAATGGTTTTTACAGTTCTTTGAAAATGTGAGCAGCTTTGGTACTCCCGGCCATAGACAACCCCCTGTATCCTGATTTAGGCACCCAGTTACCTGGAATGTTACATTCCTGGTAGAGCAGGACTGCTCACAGAGTCCGTACTGTGCCGAAGGGAGAGAGCTGTTAAGAGGCACAAGATTAGGCCTGTGCATCTCTTGGTCTGCCCTGCTGTGGGCTTTGCTTCAGAAAACAACTGCTTAATTAAATGTCAGGACTGCTGCCAAATTCCAGCATGATGTAACCAGCATTCTCCACAGGCAAACTCTGACCGGGCAGTCAGTGTTGATTAGAAACCTGATGCGTCCTGGGGATCGCGTTCTCCAGAGGATGTTCTTCAGTTCAGACTGGAAGAACTGGAGACTGGAAAGGGATGAACGGATGGGGGGAGCAAACGAGCTCTTCTGCAGCACTGAGAAGCTTTCAGTGAGCTGAATCTCTTCCTCCTGCCTGCGCAGGAGAAGCAGTAAGTAGCTCTGTGCAAGCACACAGCTCAGTTGTCTGTCAGTTACAGATACTTCTGCAGATTTTTACAACGCTGCCGTGAAAGCCAGTCTAGTTCAGTGCACTGTATCAGTGTAGACTTGTTAGATGAAGAGAGTGACATGACCACCTACTTCATCCCTTGATTTTTACAGCTTTTTTTAAAAGGAATAAATCATTGTGGAAGATAACATGTATCATGACCCTGCATTCCTTTGCAGGGATCCTGTTATATGTCACTTGGCACTTTGTTTTACCCGCTGTGGTGGGTACTTGATCGACTTGCAGAGAGGTTTTAATTCTCTGCTGTTCTTTTCAGCGAAAAATTAGAAGATTAACTGCTTGCCCTTACCAGGAAAAGGAGAAAAAGCTTTTCTTGGGCTCTTCCAGAGTTGAAACATTGATTGGGTTGGTTGTTCCTGCTGGTGGATTGCAGGGACAGAATAAAATTCCACTCCTCCAGATCTTGTTGCTGTGAATGTGTCAGATGGGTGTAGAAAGACAGATTTAAGCAAACGAATAGCATTTAATACTACATGGCTTGGTAGACATTTGCTTATCTACTGGCAGACTGCTTGAGTCGAGGAGGGTTTCAGCTGAGAGACTTGGAGGGGGAGGCAGCTTTGCAGAGACATCATGAGCTTGAAGGGCATCTTGAGAGAGTGACTATGGCCCATGACTGTCACTGGGGAGTAGGTGGAATTGAAGGCCGTGGAGGAAGAGCCATTTGGCTGGTGTGTTTCAGTGGACCAACAGGCAGGATGGGTGTAGTAAACCACGAGTAAGTCTGAATCAAACAGTGGTACCTCTCCTTTGTGCACTGTGTCTGGGGATGGTTTTCACTGTGTTTATTTCTTAAGTGAACAGTGCATGCAATGCTAGTTCTTACCTAAAGATGTTTGGTATTAGCAGTGTGAAGCAGGAATGCCTATTTTGGAAAGGGAGACTGCCAAAATGCTTACGGGAGGTTATTCTGCAGTATTGTGCACCAGTGGGGTGGAGTAACGGATGCTTAGGCTGAGACTTATCCCCCTGCATGTTCTGTGTAGTGGAAGGTCACCCTGGTGACAGATCAGGTTTTGCTTAATGGATTCCTCAAAAACATTCCTTTTAAAGCAGATATTTATTAATAGTTATTTGGCTTCCAGGTAAGAAAAAATGACAAAGGCATGATGGTAGTCCTTTCTGGGAGAGGTGTGCTTTTCTTCAGAGTCAAACATGATAACTGTGCCAAAAAGGCATCTGCTGTCTGGCGTTGTCAGCCAGAGCTGTGAGACAGCTTGACCTTTCTGTCTGACCCAGTCTGGACGCATGCTCAGTATCCATCTCTTCCTCTGTGTGCCAGAAGTACTCTGGCAAAGGATCTTCAATAGTAGTGTACATTTCTGAACGCTTTAGATATTAGATTCTCAATGTATGCAGTCGGTTGTGAATGGACTGACTTACCAAAGATGTTTGTACTATTAACAGGTGCCTGTCTCTACAGCTTCAGATTTTATGGTAATGCTTTCTGAAGCTGGATGTTAGCATTGCGGTTCAAATTAGACTTTTTTTCACTTTAACTAAAAATGTGATGGTTTACAGAGGAAAAAGTCAATGGACGCTGCATCTTAAGAAGCAACCAGCTTGCTGTGAGGTGTTTACTGACACTGGAGATACAAAGCATAAATTTCAGAGAAGTAATACTGGTGCAGTTGTTGCATTGTAAGACTTCTGTTTTTGAAGTGGTCTTAAAAATGGAAATGCTGTTACGTTTCTCTGTGATTGTATGCATCTGTGTGTGTGCATTTACATGCAGAAATAGTCCCTCACTGAGTTTTCAGGTCAGCGTGGAGCAAATAGCATTTATTCTTTGGTTTAGCTATGAATTATTGGCTGTGCCATGCTGATCTCTAATGTGTTGTATCTAGTAAAACAGTTGCAGAAGGGAATCTTCCTAGAAAAGGAACAGCGGTGTTTTTGCAGTCTAAAAACATAATTATTTTCAGTTATTTTCCTACAGGAACTTCCTTTTGGTAGATTTTGATTTATTTCAGAGGTGTAGTATGATCATTTCTCTAGTACAAACATCTGTTCCACATTGTTGCAAGCATGTTTTTTAGAAAACGTTGCTTATACAATCTCCTCTCTGCTGCCCAACATTTTATACGTATTCCTACTTGTTTTCTAACAACAGGCATAGGATAAGTTTTTTTTTTTTTTTTTCTTGTATTCTTTGCTACTCCTTCCCTCCCCTACAGACTGTCACTGAATATGTTTTGAGCAAGTAACATTTAATAAAGCTTGCTGCCTTTGACAAAGGCTATGACAGACAATGGAAAACCAGCTGTGATGGATTTTTAAGTATTCTTGCCTTCTCTCAGGCCCTCTGGTAGCATATTTAAGATGAACATGCAGTTATTGGTTCCAGTAAAAAAAAAAAGGCCTTTTTTTTAAATGCTACTGAAGTTGGCTTGAGCTAACGTAGTGGGTTTTTTGCACTGAGGCACATACCGTGCAAGGTGTGATCTGCTCCATTTGTGCTGCAAGCTCTGCTTACCACCAGCACCAGGGTGAGGTAGTAGCTGAAGGCAAGGTAATCGGAACGTGGACTGCTGCAGCTGCTGCTGCTGCAGGGGGACCTGGTCGGGGTGCTCGGGGTGCTCCCTGGACAGTTTGTGGCTTGATTGTCCCAGGCTGGTGTAGCAGGGCTCCGGTGGTCTTCCTGCAGCTGGAGGGCTTGTACCTGTGTTTAGCAAAACAAGAGCTTCCGACTTCCTTTTGATGAAGGCACTAGCTAAGGAAATATTTAGGTAATGTTTAAGTGAAAATTTGCTGCTTTGGTATCTTGCATATTTTTGGAAAGTCAGCTTTAGTAAATGCGTGCTTGTGTTTTGGTATTAATACATATCCCATTGTCAATTATTCCACGATAGATGGAATTACTCTTGCATTTCAGTTCAATTACATTTCACATTACATACCAGTCAATGGGTCGGAGTATGTTGAAACTTTCTGAAAGCCCTTTCTCTGTTAGATTGGTGGAGTAGCTCATGGACTTTTCTCTAAATGTAGCACTGAATAGCATGGTGGAGAACCAGGTAAATCAGTGAAACTTCTAATTAAGTTGGACAAGAAGTATGGCTCCTTGTTGTCATGGCACAGATGGTTTTTGAAGACTAAATTTTAAGCGGAATAAGTCAGGTTCTTGGCATAGCGTGCAGCATTTCTCAAACTGTAATTTTATAGTTGCATTTAGTTAAAGCATATGTTAGAAAAAAATTGTGAGCAGTTAGCAGCTCTCTTAAGTGTAGTTAGCAAAGGATAAGCTGTCCTTTTAAAAGGATATTGTGGAAATGAACACTGGAGCAAGCTTCCTGCACCTGTGTCTCTTTGACATCAGCTATGTTTTGATCTGATGTGCAGTCATGGACATACTAAGTCCGAGAGATGCAGGTGTTTCCCTCTGGCTCGTGTAAACAGTATGCTTCCCTGGAAATTAAATGCAGCTTGCTATTACGTACAACTACAAGAGTAGATGCTTACTAATTAAGGAAGTGCTTAGGTATAGAAGGTGCCAAATGGCACTAGACAAGACTTTTTTTTAAAAAAGGAGGGACTGGGAGGAAATGCACAAGTGTAGTTAATTCCCAGGACATAACTCTTCTGCCCCATGCTCTGCTTTTGCATGCAAAAGTCCCGACTTGTTCTGTCTCCTAGCAAACACTTAAAGTTGGCAATTATGTTAGTGAATTTAGTTGCTAGAAATCATCAGACAGGTTGGAGCAAAGGCAGGAAGATGCAGGATAAACCCTGAATGGCTAAACTGTCAGGCATTTCTACTCCACACTTGAAAGTTGCTCAGGGTGTTTCTTGTCAGATTGCGGTCAAGAAGTAGAGTGCTTCTCACAGAGGTGACTTACCCTTGATGACTGCTTTCAGCTGAATGAAGCTAACCAGAGAGACTGAAAGAACTGGAAAAAGTTGAGTTGTATTTCGTTCAATGATGAAGTATTTACTTACACTTGGATACTCTGGCCTAACAGGTCTGCCATAAAAGCTGTTGGGGACTCTGCTTCATTTCATGTGGTTCATCAGGTCGCCTCTTTCACAGTCACTAGGAACAAGGCGCTAACGCTAAAATAGAGCCAATTGGGCCATCTCCCTTCGTTGCGCTACTTAGCTAGCATAGTTGGTTTCAGGATGATGTGAAAACCATTAAACTGAATAACTGAGTGGCAGATTATGCAAGGAAGGAACCAGAAGGAGCCTGCAGATAGCGTGTTTGGACCTTAGCCTATTGACCACAGAGCCTGGTCTGTGCTTTCCATTAGCTTTAGACCAGTTGACAGCCCCATTTGGATTTCTAGTTTCATTCCCATGTTACAAACCCTTTTTTTTTTTTTTGATAACGAGCTGTTCCTTCTGTACTCACTACTGTTACATTGCCATAGGCAGTTGTGCCACTTTATATGCCCTCTATGCAATTTCACACTTTTCTCAGGTATTACAAAGCTTAACAATGTTTTTTTTTTTTCATTGGATCATTGTAGAGAATATTTTTCATATTTATCTTTGGTGTGGCTTTTGTTAGTTTTTACCAGTACTGCTTAATTAAAACGTGTCAAAGCGGGATCCAGAAGCAGAGGTGATTTACTGAGGTTACACTGAATGTTTTGGGGTGCAACACATGCCATTGTAAGAAGCATGGTGAAGATCTGGTGTCAGATGGCGGGCCCCCTTCTTTACAGATGAGATGGGCCAGAGGAAGTAGCTTGGCGTGAATAAATGAATATCGCAGGAATTGGTGTGGGGCAGGGCAGGGCTGTGGGGAGCTGGAGCCCGGCCCCGTTGTGGCCTGGCTGGGGCAGGGGCTGGCCTGGGGGCCTGGGCAGGTGGGAGGAGGCCCTGGGGGGGCCAGGCAGGGCTAACAGTGCCCTCGGGGCCATGAGGGTAGCAACTTTGTCCTGGCGTGCTTTGGGGTTTCCAGAAACCATCCAGTCAAGAACATCCTGAGCTGGAGATTTTGGACTGACCTGTGTAACAGTCACCAACGTACCTGCAGTGTATAAATTTGGCTAATGCCTTTGGCTTCCAGGATCCTGGGCCAACTCATTCTACGCCTTCGCAGAAGGCTCACGTGGCTGTGCAGATTCAATCTACTTCTCATCATCTTCTTTGGTTTTGTCTTAAATTTAAGAAATCTAAGCTGGTTAAGGTAGAACAGTGTGAGCTGCCCTGGCTGCGCTAAGCCAGGGTTAAGCAGTTGCTGTCCTTAGCCTTCTTCCCGCTGCTTATCTTGGCTCTGGCTCTAAGTGGCCGTCCTGTTTGTTCATTTAACTTCTGCTGCAGAAGTACCCCGGCTTCACTTTTTTTTTTCTTTCTAATGAGGTGCTAATATTGAATACTACTGAAGGAATATGATTTTTTTTAAGTGTTTTCTTTCTGCATTCCTAAGGACAGAATTATTTCTTATTGATACTGTCAAACAAAAGACTGAAGAATGTCTTTTCAAAGATACTAGGTAAAACACTTTTGAAAGTCGTGCCATTCTGAAATTCTTACAGAATTACTTAGCTCATTCTGAGCTTCATGGGTATATTTCAGAAGGGATTTTCTTATCCTCAGACTATAACCAAACAATCCTTATGTCAGTAGTGCACATACTTCTACCTAGTAAGAATGGAGAAATTGATGAACAAAACTGAATTACTGATTAAGCAACAGGCTAGATGCTAGCTACCTTCATTTTTGTCTTAATGTGTCCTTCCCCTGTTGAATGCCTGTCTGGGTTATAAATAACTGTGCCCTGGTGAAGGTAATAGGGCAGGCTAAAAACTGTCCTTTGTCTTTTTGTTGCTAGCCTGTTGGGATACCTTGGAGTAAACTGTGCTTAAAATAGATGAGGAAGTTCTAATGTCTTGTGGCTGGTGCATTTGCAGTTAACTCTTGAGAGTTTCCTTGCCATACTGTGTTCTCTGAAAGGAAGGTTTATGTGGAAAACAGCTGAAATATTGATAATGCTGCAGAGGAAACAAAAATGCTGAATTGGCCCTGAAAGTAGTGTTATTTCAATGGAGAATTACTATCCTGCTCGTATTCTGGGGATAGATGAGCCTCTGTTTTTGTTTTGGATAAACATCTATTCCCCAGTTAGTCCTAGTATTTAGGCAGTGACCACAGCAGCAAATTGTGTAGCTGTGCTGCATGCACAGTCTCTGTACAGAGTTCAGACCAGAAGATGATTGTTATGCAATTGAAACTACAGTTTTCAGCAGGAATAATGCAATTACTTCTATTGTAATAAAATAATCTGTTGTGATACAGTTTTACATTACTGGCAGCTTGCAAACCCTAGCTGATAGGCTTAAACTGATGCTGGATACTTCGAGTGAAAAGGAGTGTAAAAGTAAATAAAAATAAAATATTCAGGCAGGGACTTCTTAAAAGAATTTTTTGATTTTGCTTGCTAACATTGCCAGACATTCTGCGGTTGGGGTAGAGTTAGAGCTTCTTTAGGTTTCTTGCTCCCTTTTCTCTGCCTTCTGCGAAATCCAAAGATAGTCAAATGTACAGCGCGAAGCTTTACAGTTTGATTCAGTTTGCCATTGTAAGTATTGTGTCTCATACTCTTACTGTTTTTAATTCCATTATGCTGATGAGTTGGTTTCTGAACTAGATGTGATTTTGAACTTTGATAGACTTGATACTATAGAAAAAATGTAGAGGTATTTCTCAAGTGTGCAGATCACCTCCTTTTAATTGCCTTTAAGATACCACTTTGTACCACTATACCTTTCTATTTAGGTTTTCATAATCCTATAATTTTTAAGGTTTCCCTTTACTTGCATCCTTAAGTCAGCAACTTCCCTTTCCCCATCGTCCCCTCCCTATATCCATCAGTGAATAAAAGCTGGAAGTGACTGTGCTTATCTAAAGGAGTAAGGTGATCCTTGTCTGTTTCTCCTCGGCTGTCAGATTCCTTTGTTCTTCTTTACTTTAAAAAAAACTGGTTTGGGGCTTTCCCATTGTATTATAATGTGAAAGCCTTTTGTGTTGCTTTTCACAGTGTACCTTGATGCCAGAATGCTTTGTTTCTGTGCTGCCTTGGTGAAGGGTATTTAACTTCCTCATCTCTTTCCTTTTTACTCTGACTTAACCAGCTGTCAACATTCAAACTGGAAATTTGGGGGCCACTGTAAAGTTGGTTATTGTGGTGTTACTATGTACTATGCCAAAAGAGCCGTTCTGCCAGTACCACTGCAGCACCTAACTCCAGCTGTGGGTTCCTTCTGCTTCCAGGGTATCTGAGTTAGCAGTCACGCAGTTATAGGAAGAATCTATTTAGCTTGCTGGTCAAGTTCAGGACTAAGATAGAGGAAAAGGAATTTTTTCATAGTAGCAATCTATGCTATACCTCATTGTGCCAATTCAGTATTGGGCCAGGAAAGCAAAACACCCTTAGCAAAAGCTTCTGTCTGAATATTTTCAGCATGGTACCCAAAGTTTGCTAGATTTCTGATAATATTGCAAGTTGTGGGAATGTTGATATCATGAGAGAAGTCTAGGAGATCTATTACCTGATGTAAGCACATGCAGGAGAACATTTTCTGTGGAAAGACTTCTGTGAAAACCAAGTCTTCAGTCAAGCCTGAATCAATCAGACCAGTTGCCTTCATGTTCTGTGCTGCTGCTGTGCTTGTTTTGGTAAGGTGGAGAATTTGCCTTCACTTGTTGACCTTTCCCAAGTGGTGGTCTGCAAAGTAGTCATGCGAAGAAGCAAGTCCACAAGAGGGGCTGACAGCAGGGACCAGGGAAAGCTTAGCTAGCCAGAGAAAGGTCTGGCAAAGTTAAACTGTAACGTGCTGTAAGATTTCAGTGGAGGAGTTGTCAGCTATCAAAAAGCGGGGGAATAGCTGGGAAGTGGATTGGGACCATGACTTGCTTTGAATTTTCCTCACAGAGGAGCAAATGGAGCTGTGCAGCCAGACTGACCAGCTAACTCTACTTCTAGACGTCCTTTTGGGGGAAGAGATGAGGTATGACTGGGGACCAAATGCCATATCCAAGGGGTCTGCAAAGTTGCGTCTTTAAGTGCTGACTAAAGTTTGTCTCAATCCTCACAGTAATGGGCAGGGACAGGGAATGAAACAGGTGGGCCCAGGTCATCAATGCCTGCCTGCGAGACTGGTGCCTCCGACAGAATTTTGTGTTTTATAATCGTGGAAGAGTTTGAGATGAGAGGTCTGATGGGACCCACCTGTCTCAAGGGGGGAAAACATTTCTTGGCCTGTAACCTGGCGAGACTGATGGAGAGGGCTTTAAACTGGGATTGATCAGGGGCAGGGGATACCATCAGGAACACTGATGTTAAGCCAAGAGATGGTGTGGCACCATCTGAGGGAGCCAAACTAGTGGGAGCATCTGTGCCACTCCAGGGAGTGATGCGGGTTCAGGAGCACATCTGAAATGTTTCTATACCAATGCAGGCAGTATGAGGAACAAACGGGATGAACTGGAAGCTTTGGACCTTTTCCAGAGCTGTGATATCATTGGTATCAGTGAGACTTGGTGGGATGAGTCCCACAGCTGGAGTGCTGGGACGGAGGGCTAGCGGCTGCCCAGGAGGGACGGGCAGGACAGGCAAGGAGGAGGTGTTGTGCCATGTGGAAGGGAGAGTTTGCACTGTGCAGCCCTTGCCACTGGGGATGTGGCCGTAGAGAGCCTCTGAGTGAGGACTAAGGGGACAGATAGCAATGCAGATGTTGTGGGTGTCTGCTATTGAACACCCATGCAGGATGATGGCACAGACGAGTTATTCTATAGGCAAGTGGAGGAAATCTTGGGATCAGTTGCCCTNCATGTGGAAGGGAGAGTTTGCACTGTGCAGCCCTTGCCACTGGGGATGTGGCCGTAGAGAGCCTCTGAGTGAGGACTAAGGGGACAGATAGCAATGCAGATGTTGTGGGTGTCTGCTATTGAACACCCATGCAGGATGATGGCACAGACGAGTTATTCTATAGGCAAGTGGAGGAAATCTTGGGATCAGTTGCCCTCATCCTTACGGGAGGCTTCAGCTTCCCAGACATAAACTGGGAATACCATAGTGCTGCAACAAGGCTGGGAAATTCCTAAAGCATGTTGAAGATAACTTTCTGTCACAAGTACTGAGTGAGCCAACTAGGAAAGGAGCCCTCCTGGATCTGTTGTTTGAGAAGAGGGAAGGCCTTGTGGGAGAGGTGACAGTAGGTGGCTGTCGTGGCTATGGTGATCGTCAATTACTTGGGTTCAAAATTTTTGGTGTAAGGAGAAAAAAGGTGAGCAGAGTTGCCACCATGAACTTTAAGAGAGCTGACTTTAAGCTTCTCAGGAAGCTAGTCAGCAGTGTCCCTGGGAATCTGCTCTAGCAGGTTTAGAGGACCACAAGAGCTGGTTGCTTTTCAGGAACCACCTTTTAAAAGCCCAAGAGCCAGCGATCCCACTGTGCTGCAAGTCAAGCAAGCTGGGCAGAAGGCCGGCCTGGCTGAACAGGGAACTCCTACTGGAATTAAGGCAGAAAAAGTAAATATGTAACCTCTGGAAACAAGGCCTGGCTTTACAGGGAGAGTGTAGAGATGCAGTTTGCATCTGCAGGAAAAAAAATGAAAAAAAGGGGGATACTGAAAGGTACTAAAAGAACAAAGTTATTATCAGGTATAGTCAACGTGGGTTCATGAAGGGAAACTCTTGCCTTAGTAATTTAATCTCCTTCGATGATAAGGTCACTCGCGTGGTGGATGAAGGGAAGTTAACGGATGCAATCTTTCTGGATTTCATTGAGGCCTCTGATACTGTCCCTCAGCATCCTTGTGGACAAATTGTCCCACTGTGAGCTGAACAGGTTCATGCTACACTGGGTGACAAACTGGCTCGATGGTAGAGCTTAAAGAATTGTAGTAAATGGAGCTACATGTGTGTAGTAAATGGAGCTAAATGTGAAGCCTTACCTTGAATATTGTGTGCAGTTCTGGGCTCCACAAGATAAAAAGGATGTTAAGGTCCTTGAAAGCATCCGGAGGAGGCCAACAAAGCTGGTGAAAGGTCTGGAAGGCATGTCCTGTGAGGAGAGGCTGAGGACACCTGGGTTGTCTCATCTGGAGAAGAGGAGGCCGAGAGGCGACCTCGTTGCTCTCTGCAACCTCCTGAGGAGGGGAAGGGGACAGGGAGGTGCCAGTCTCTGCTCCTGGTCACCGATGACAGGACGGGCGGGATCGGCACAAAGCTGCGCCAGGGGAGGCTCAGACTGGGCATGAGGAAAATGTCTTTGCTGTGAGGGCGGTCAAACACTGGCACAGGCTTCCTAGAGAGGTGGTTGGTGCCCTGTGCCTGTCAGTGTTCAAGAGACATTTGGACAATGCCCTCAGTAATGTGCTTTAACTTTTGGTCAGCCTTGAAGAGGTCAGGCAGTTGGACTAGATGGTCTTTGAAGGTCTCTTCTAACTGAAATATTCTATAAATTTTCTACATTATTAGTCCTGTATAAATTCAGCAGTGGTGTGTGCTATTCATCACTCTATATTGTGAAATACTTTCATAAGCAAAGATGTACTGTCTTCAGAAATGATGGTGATTTTAGTAGTCCCATTTAACTGTTTTTAGTTAACAAGTCTCATCAGTAAGCATTGAAATTCTCTAGGAAAAGGGTTCAGTATCATCAATTGCATGGGAGAAGCAAAGACACAGGAGTGAGATGGGTTATTTAAGAAAACTAAAATAAGTGACCTGCCCCTTCAGATTAGGTTATGTGAGTCTGCTTTGAAGACTTTATTTAACAAAGTCTCTAGCTATTCTGAAGTCATAGTAAGTAATTTGGCAGCGAGGTGTGTGTTAAGGATGTTAAAACTACAATCCAAGCTGGCTTCCATTAAGGCACAGCAAGTAGAGTCTGCTAGAGCTAGTTAACTGTGTCTATACCAAGAATCCTACTTATGCTTTACATTTGTAATCCAGCCTTTCTGAACAGGCTTGCCTTCCTGGCAATAGACATCACTCTGCTAAACAGTTCTGAAAAATTCAATCCCACACATGCATTTTTACGTAAGCTTTCAAAGCATTTTACAGTATGGTGGATAAATCATTGTCTTACTGGCTGCAGAACTTCCACAGTTGTATTTACGTTAGAGTTAAACCAGTCCTTACTGCCCTTGTTATTACAACTTCACCTTGCAAGTGGTTTGTTGAATCTTGTTGTAATATTGATTAAAAAAAGGCAGTAGTGAAAAGCTGTATCTCAAGACTTTGCTATTCTCAATAGGTGATAAACATTGTCCTATTCTTGTATAATTTTTTTTAATGCTCTTCTAAGATTCTGTTTTGTGTTGGAGACCAACTAACTACTGGTTGTTGGGCTTGCTGTAAAGGCAATTTGCATTTTATTAGTACTGTGCATCCATTGCCCTGTTGTCTGTTTCAGGATGTCTTTTGGATAAGAAACTCCAGAAGGGAATTTGGCCAAGTGAACAAAGTACTGCCAGCAGGTGCTGTTCACAACAGTGAACAGAAGACTGGATATATCAGAGGTTGATCAGGGAAGGCTTGCAAAGTGCATGGAGATGAGCAATAGGAATTGTGAGCAGAGTGTACCTCTCTGACTTCTATTCACACAAGAATCTGGTGAATTTGGAAAAAAAAAAAAAAAAAAACGGCCTTTTCACACCTTCTGATGTGAAAAAGCAGTGTAATGATAGAAATATTGTGCTTTCTGGTTCTCAAGTGTGTGCTACGTTGGCTGTATTTAATATCTCATCTGAAACGGTTGTTTAATTCTGTGGTTAATTGACCTTGTTCAGCTGCCAGATGCCCACCCAGCTCCCCTCACCCCCCACAGTCAACAGGACAGGGAGAATATGGGATGAAAAAACTCATGGGTGGAGACAAAGATGGGGAGAAAAATCACTATCATGGGCAAAACAGACTTGACCTGGGGAAGAGTGGTGTATTGTCAGTTAAAATAGATTTGGATAGTGAGAAACAAAGACAAATTGCACCAATATATGATGGGGGGGG
>VXAA01001318.1:463919-507215 GCA_013399115.1 Anseranas semipalmata
GGGTATGTGTTCTAGGTTAAAACTCAGCCTCTTATTTTCATACTATGAACACCATGAAAATGTGAGTTGTTTGTACTGAGTTTTCAAAAGTGTAATTATGGATGTGAAGAGCTGACATGGGTTTAATTAGATTGATGCATCTCACTTGCGGTTACTAGAGTATGTGATTACCTGGGAGTAGATTTTAATGTCTAGGGAAAGGAGAAATTTTGTGTGTCAGTATTAATATAACATTGCACTAACTGGCCTATGAACAGAGAAATGCTGATCCTTTCCTGCTGCCTGATTACGTGTGAGTAGGTGTGCTCTGTTAAATGGAAGAGTGTTGGCCCTAGTTTTTACAAGAGTGTCTTCGGAGGCTGAGAGGAAACCAGTAAATCTATATGTAGTTCAATGATGTAAACTGAAAGGATTTTTTTTTTAATGATACATTTACACACCTTAACTAGCATTTCTACTCAAATCAATCATAATACATCAGTTGTAGTTAGTAATTATCAAATATTCTGGTTTCTTACACTTCTGCCATTACAAATTAAGTTACAAACTCTGCTCTGTCTGACTCTTCCTTATGGTTAGGAGAAACCATAGGCTTTGAATAGTTCTAGTTTGGCAAGTTTGGCTATGGCTGTAGAACCTGTACAGTAAAAGCAGCTTGTGTAAGTAATAAATGACAGTGTAAATCAAGAGTTTATTGTTAGGCATGCACAATCCCATATCAAGAATGGAGATCTGGCACCTGTGAATCTGAACCTGAGAGATTCTGGATTAGAATCTCTACTTTTTAGTCTGAACAATACATTTAGCAATAAATGAATATATGGTTAATGAAGTCAAGTTGAATAGCAGAGTTCATGTTTCTCTAAGCCTTAGATCCCCAAGTTTTGAGGTACACGAAGGAGGTGAATTGCCAAGATGCCAAGTAAATTTAGGAAATGTATAAAAACATTTTAACTTTTCTGTATGACAGACAGGGGGAAAAAAAAAAAACAAAGGAGTAGTGGAAACTCTGATGTCAGTCCTTAACAATTGCTTTAAATTTCTGTTTTACTTCAATCAGTAAAACGTTTTTCCCCCTTAATTTCAAATCAGATAATGCAAAATAATCCTTTATTAATCTCTAAGATTTATGTTCTTTATCTAGCCCATTGTAGAGCCAGTGAATACCGATGTTTACTGTGAAATCTTCACCACTGGTTTGCAGCTGATTAATTCATTAGTGAGGGAGGCTTAAGTGCAGGCCAGCAGATGCTGTAGTAAAGATGTTTTCTGAGCTCTCATGCAGATTCAGAAAGAGTTCAGAGCAGCGGAGTTGGGTATTTCATGTTTGGAGGCAATTTCAGATACGAGCCTAATTTTTCAGTGCCCTAGAAGGGTGTAAATAGGAGGGTGAGCAGATGACATCTATTTTGATAGCACCAGTGGTAGCCCGTTCTATGTAGCACATGCCTGTGCTACTGCTGCTTTGCTACCAAGATTTTCTGCTGAGGAGGTAATGCGGATCAGTTTAATCTAAATTGGCTTAATGCGGATTGCTGTATAATCTGTCAGATATTTGAAGTGACATGACCAGGGGGCGTGAGAGTTCTGTGAAGGCAAAGTGAGAGCAGAGAAATGGAAGTGGTGGTGGTGGTGGGGAAAGAACAGGGTCTGTACAAACCAGTGCTGTTATTGAAAGGCGTGTTTATCAACCAGTGCATCTGTAGGTTTTTTGTTTGTTTGATTGTGTTTTGTTGTTGCTTTTAACTAATGCTGCATCTTTTCCCTATGTACAGTAGACTTATCCTGTAGGAGGATCCAAGTGAACAGAGACTCATACCTTCTGCACGATGAGTAGAGTTCTGTGCTTACAGGACTGAATGCTGTTACACAATTCAGTTACAGAGCAGTGTCTAGGGACCAGCTAAGAACAGGAGCATTTTTGTGTTAGACACTGTACAAGCAGTAGCAGTTGCATCTTTTCATTGAGGTGTTTACATAACTTTTTATAAGTATTAGTTAAATTTAGCTTTCTAGTGCTCCAAGCTCTAGTATTTGCTTGTCATGATACAGTCATACCTGCCCACCCCAGCGACTGATGAGCATATTTGCTCTTCAGCATGAGACTGAAGTTCATGCAGGTTTATTACAGGGACAGAAAACTCTAATTCTGCCCTTTGCTTCAACTCTGTATTGTAATTCATAGCACTGTATGCTGTCTTATGAATGAGTCATGAAAGCGTGGGGAGATATGTGTGTCCTCGGTCTGGAGCAGGAAGGACAATGAAGGGTGGCTGGTGAACTTTTCTTCACCTTCACTGGCATGTGAAATACTCTTAATGAGTTGCAGACAGCTTCTTTGCAACCCTTGAATTTCTAATGGTGGCTGAATTCCTGGGTGCCCAGCTCTGTGGAGAGCATAGAATTTGTGTGTGAGGCTGAAGGCCTTCGTCTCCTGCTTTCCAGCTTTGCAAACAGACCTAATTCTTTCCAGTTCTGCACAGCATGTCTTCTCTTCCGTTTCTGTGAGACAGTTGACACAACACTTGTTGAAGTTGAATCAATGAAAAGCCTTGAAACAACTAGGAAGGAAATCTGTGAGACTGATTCACACCAGGTCTGTGGCACTCTACATCAGAGAAACAGTCATGTAAAATACTTCTTAGGTAGGTATAGATTCCCAGGGGCTACAAAAAGGCAGGACTCTTCCTTGAAAAAGCAACACACCTCAGGAACTACCTCACAGCAGGTATCACCTTCCTGTTAGTTTGAGCAATCAAATGAACCACACTTTTAATCTTGTCTACTGCACCCATTCTATTGGTGAATTTTCAGTGCTCGGATGTTTCCATATAGGATCAGTTCAAGAAATGGATAACTGGCTGCTTGAGATGGCTTGTGAGGTGTTCCGATCCTACATACGCTGTTGAGGTGACAGCAGTTAAATCTCTTGATGGGAATGAGAGATGCAGTCACGGCCAAAACACAGGGCCCTCCTTCTCACTGTAGATTGTGAACATCTGTAGAGCTGCGGGAGGCGATCTTACGTTTCAAGGAGACGAGATGCATGTCCTGCTATCACGTGTGCCTGGGTGAGCTGCACAGCCAAACCAGCTTCGCTCAGCAATGCACTGGGGATGGCAACGAGTCCTCTGTTTCTGTTCTGTGGATGAATGTGGACAGCAGCTGGCAGACTGCTCAACTTCCTAAATTCAAACCTGAGATACCAGTGATGCAGGTGAGAAGGATGCAGCGCTGAGGCTGTGCTGGTGCAGAAACTGAAGTTCGGTCTGAAGTTATGTTGCTCTCATTGTGGCTTTTACTTTCCTTACTTCAGTGAAGGACAGGAGGCAGATAAAAAATGTCTGGTCCTCTCTCTATAAATAACTGAATATGCTATAGGGACAGTTTGGCTACGGCTTGGCTTGGAAGAAAGCACGATAGACTGTGGATGTGCATTCACACTGATGCTTCTGCCCTGTCTCCTCTTAGGATGCACTTTTCTTTAGCTTTGAATATACACATTTTACTTCTTTTCCACTCCCAGACATTGTCTGCAATTCTTTACCCCATCAATCAATTACAGTTAGAAACTTGAGAACACATGAGTTTTTGCTACCCCCCATTGCTGTTCTGGCAAGTGAGAGACTAAATGGATTTTTGTGGGCCGTTTAAATGCAATTTGCTAGACACAGTCTCAGCTGGAATATTATTGTTTAAATCTTGATGTAGAAGATTAGACTGAATGTTTTTGTATGGGCTTACCTTGGTCAGGGAGCTTTCTTCTAACACTTACTTGCAGAGCATGGAATGTTACGTCCAGGCTGGATGCTTCATATTAACTTGACTGGTTTTTAGATAAAAAAAAAAAAAAATCAATACTGTTTGCACTTTGTGTGTAGATGGCTCTTAAATGGTAATCCAGAGGCTGCTTTAAATTGAGAGCTCATGTATGAGCTCCATGTACAAGTTCTAATTCACTTCTCAGTTTCTATAAAATCAAATTGAAAGGCTAGGCCTGAAACAAAACACTGTTTTAGCAGAAGGGTGAAGTGCTGAAATACCTCTGAATATATTCTGTTAATGTTTATTTTGAATTTTTGTGGAAATACAGTGAAGTCAGCTGCTGTATTCTGCAGAAATTAAATTTATATCTGCTTTTATTGATACCAACTTTAGGGACTTTCAACATTTATTTAACTTTTTTTCCCTTCTGCAGTACCCTGAGAACTCCAGAGTCTGTCTTCATCATATGATGTTCATGTGCCTTAAATATACCTGCAAATGACTCGATTGGAATTTGGAAGACAGAAATTACGAGAGCACAGCTTTTCGTGCATGAGCACTGAGATGTATGTTTAGTGGGGAGACCTAATGCATTTGTTTTGGCAGTGCCTGTTTGTATGCATCTCAGCAGAAGAGGTATTTCTTCAGAAGTTTAGATCTTTACTTGCTTTGCACTAGGGAAATGCCCTGTCACAGTTCTGGCAATTGTATCCTCCTTTCTGTTTTATTTGAGCTTTTTAGTGGTTCTGGGAGAAGCAGGCTCAATAGCATGACTGGAATAACTACGTGCATTAGGAACCATTCCCTTCATTAAATCACACTTGGGGGTCAGCTATGGGAAAATGTAGCATTTTGCAAATATAAAATGCTTTAGTTACTCATGTAAGAGTGTTACTGTATACCCTGTGCGGGATGACATCTGGCTAAAGTCGATCAGGTTATGTTGCTGTGGTCCTCAACATCCTTTTCTTGTGGGTTCCTGATACTGAAACTTAAGTGGCTGGTGTGTTAGCGAGTCCCGGTCTATGCTACGGAATTCCTGCTGTCTGTCTTCTTCCCTTGACATAAGCAATCAGTTCCAGAGGAAAGGATGGCTGTGAATGAGGAACTACCCTTCTCTCAGTAGTGGTTCTCATTCTGCTGTGTCTATAATTGCTGAAGTCCTTCAAAAATAAATAAATACTGGTGCAAAGAGTTCCAGCTGGTTGCAAGTTTCATGAATTTCAGAGTTCGCAGTAAGACTTCTATTCTGAATATAGAATTACAGGTATTCATTCAAGTTCTCTTCTAATTATAGAAATACCAGCTACTTAAGTAGCTGAAACTGGATTTATATTCAGTTTAACAAGCAAAAAGCATAGTGGGATAAGCTTTTCCAAGAGAAATGAGCCTCTATTCACGTAATAATAGCAAAAGTCCTTCATGCACTTGCTGTGCTCTTCTAAGCATTTCTTAAGAAAATAACTTTTAAGTGACTTTGAAAACTGACTGGAATTTGACTACTACTACTACTGCATCTCTTTATCCTACAGACTGCAAGTGAATTAATGCATGATTAATACCTAGTTGAAGAAAGTAGGAATAGAAATTGTTCAGTCATGCCATTCCTACTATGACACCTAAAACGTTAAAGTCATTTTGGACAACTGCAGAGAATAACGGAACAAGCAGCTGGTTTTCAAATAATTTTTATGAACTGTGGAAAGAGCTTGAGCTTTATCAATATGTGAAAGCTTTCAAAGCAGTAGTTTCACACCCTCACTTATTCTGTCTAAGAACGGTGGACATTTTTGTCCCTGGCTTTCATACTCGGAAGCGTAGAAAACTAGTGTTAGCTTTCTTTTCCAGAAGAATGTTATAGAACCTTCTTTTCCAGAAAATTTGAGTTCTATATCAGAAAAACTTTGTCACTGCTCTATGTGAGAATATATTAAGTAACAGTTCTTGAACACAGGAAGCTTCACTTGGGTTATATGTCTTTCATTTCATCTTACCAGTGAGGGAAGAAAGTGAGACAAAGTACACATTATAGGATCTTCTCAGGGAGGATGTCATGCTGTTAATTTCTCTTGGCTTCATAATCACATTCTTTCAAAAGGCTGGGTGTCCTTAGATCTCCAAAAAACTCTTGATTTATTCAGTAAGTTTAAGGGGATCTTTGTGTTGTGCCCATGATGGACACTATGGAAAATTTGGAAAGATGGAACCAGGTCCTTTGATATTAAATGCTTTTGATATTTAAAGTAGCTTCCTGATGGAGAGGCATCTGAACTTGAAAATTCAGGTAAGTATAATCCTGATATTTCAGAGGGAGATAAAATCCCGGAGAACCAGTTCATGAATAGGCAACTCTTCTGTGTATTATGGTTCACGTGATAAGATAGGTAGCTATGTTCGATATACCAAAGCATTTGAATGGCTTGTGTATCCTGTATTCTTAGTGTATCCACTAATTAAGTGTTGTGGCAAAAGATTGTTGTTGAAAAGAGATGCTGTTTTCCACCCAGTTTTTCTTGACTGTTCCTTTGGCAGGAAGAGCTCTTTTGATCCATTCCCATGTCTGATACCTGTTAAGAAATCTTTTCCCACTTCGGTTCTTTAATATTTTTCCTTTTGTTTTCTCTTTAACATCAGAAGCTTACTAATTCAGTATCAGAACTGAAAAAGCTATATATGTTCTTTCCGGATGCATGTAAGCATATGCATCATTCCTAATTCTTTTGATGGCAGTTCTCTCCCAGTTTATCTCTGTCCTCATGTCTTCGCAGCGTCTTTGACTGGGAGTTCATGCTCTTGGTTCTCCTGTTGAAGTACTGCCTAAGCAGACTTACTGTGCAACAAACCGTGTCTGAATTTGATAGGAATTCCTGAATTTGCCCCTGCTTACTTGGAACTGGGCTGAGATTCAGTTGGCTTTGAGTGAACTGTGGCTGTTTTGAGTTGGTAGTGAAACAGGAGACCAGGTAAGCTTCCTAGGGTTTTGTGTTACTTTTCTAACCGTGGAGTTTTCTAGAAAAGTGAAATGTTGCATTACTGAATGTGCCAAAACAGAATCATTCGAAGCCAAAAAAACTGGGGAGGAATAAGAGGGGGGTGGGAGGCGTGACAGTTAATAAATCCAAACTATAAACACTTTGGCAGAATAAACAGAGCTCTATTTAAATTTCTTTAACCAACATACCTGAATGCATATGCAAATATAATCACCTCAAGCAGTGTGTAGGGGTACAAAGTAGTATAGAGGCTTGTTTTTAGCCCTATTTTTTGTGTTTAACCACATCTTGTTATACTTTTGCTATCTAATAGGCAGTGTTCCTGCAAAGCTGTTCTGCTAATTATAACAATACCATTGCAATCGGCATTTAAATCAGAGTTCAAATACAAGGCAGAAGTGGTTGGGGCGTTGGCAAGGTTAAAGCTGCAAATTGAAACCTTACGTTATTCTGGCTAATTTGTACTGAAATGCTATAGCCAAATGTTTAAAACTTGCCCAAACAATACTAGAACAAATTGGAAGGGTACGTAAAACTGCAGTCTTACTTCATCTGCTGCCTGAAATGTGAGACCTACCAGAGTAAATGCACTTACAGTGTAGTTAGAGAGAAATGACCCCAGTTTAAAAACCTGGCGTTAGCTTTTCCAAAGCAAGGAACGATGCTTGGTAGGAGTGATTACAGTCTACTCAATTACCTGTAAATCTGATTTTAAGGAATCCAAGATCCCAAATGTAATTCTTTCCATAAAATTCTGTACCAACCTACTTGTATACTGCTGTCACAGGGAGCTTTTGACCCTAAACTGTTCTTTGTGTGTTACTGCCTATGTTAGCCATTTTGAAGTAGTTTCCTTCTCTGAAAAGGGAAGTCATCTTGAAGTATCTGATGATTCCCCAACATTTGCTAGTCCGGGAAAAAAAAAAAATCTTTCTTAAATGCTAGACTGTCTCTGAACTGCTTGAAGAATATATATAACCTAATAGTGTGTATTTAAATATGTTGGGGTTATCAGCTTTCCAGAATTTATGAACTGACACTAGCAAGTTGCTCCAGATTAATTCTAGAACTTGCCCAAAAGAATGAAATAAAATTGGAGCAGCAAGTTTTTGCCTTTAACTTGATTATCCCTGTTAAGATGCTGAACTGTAGTTTAAATGTATTACACAAAATATCCTGCCTCCATTTTCCTGTATCTTCTTATCTTTTTGTCAGCTTGTCAAATGGCTGTATAATTTTTAAGAATGATACTGCCAACAGTGCTAAAACTAGCTGCAGGCTAGAGAAATACCTGCTTAGAGTTGCTGATTCATTCTGTTCTTCTCCTCTTGCTGTGTTGTACCATAGTGGTTTTCTCGCATGGTTTGGCATCACCTTATTTCTGCTACTTTCTCCAGATTTCCCTTTTAGTATGTACTGAGATTGGCTGATGAAAATGGCAGTTCAAGGGTAGATAATGGTAGTTCTCATGTTCTTGATAATTCTGACTGGTGGATCATCATAGGTTTAGGCAATTCCAGTAGACTAGGTATAAGCAGAAGTCGTGAGCATGAGTATAATCTGGTGATTAGCAGTTTACATATTCTTTAAGCCTTAATCAGCTGCCGTTCAACATTTAACTTTTGTGGTGTTGGTATGCCTGTTGCATGTTCAGCAACTGTCCATCTTGATATTTCCTCTCATATTTAACTGTGATGATAGACTGGGAGTTTGTACCCCCTGAAGATCAAAGTATAATTGCCACTTAAATGGTTTGAATGAAAGATTTTTTTTCGATACAGCAAAACAAGTACCCGTAGCAGCTGCTTTGATTAACTGTGCTGAGCTAGGAGGTTTCTACTCATCTACTCTGGCATCTAGTCAGTACATGAAGTCTTGCCAGAAGGCAGGCAAGATTTCTTTAGAGATGCCTTAAATGCTTATTTTTGTAAGATCTGGTAGTCCATTTAGATCAGCTAGTTATGAACTACCCTCCAGCAAAGTCAAGTATGGGGGCTTTTCATCTAGCCTACCTGTGATGTGTTCAGGCTGCCTTGCAGATGTGAATGCGTTGTGAGGAAGAAGCTTGATGGCTTTATTGGATGGCTGTAACCTGTCATGCTGCTTGTGATGACTTGGATAAATCGTAAATCTCCATTGTAGATTATCACCAGACTTGTGATAGTGAAATTTCAGTTTTTACCAATGTCTAATTCAACCTATACCTTTTTTGTTTTTCCCTAACTTGAGGTCATTTTTCATCTTGTATATAAAAAAGTGAATTTTTCCAGTACTATTGGGTATGTATTGTTTGTGGGAACTCTTACTTGTTCATTAAAGGTAAATACTTTTTTTCAGATTCTTACCTAGAAACATTATGAGATCTCAAGGATATAGGTAGTAGGAACAGATTCTTTTTCCTACCTGTGAAGCTTGTGATTTGCTTAGTCTGAAGATATTTATATGGTCATGCAGACATATAAATAGAGATTTGTTTGCTTATTTGTTTTTGCCCCCCTCACTGTCAAGATAAACATTTGTAAGCCTTGACAGTTTAGCTTTTTAGATCCCACTAGAGCAATAAAAACTTTGTGGGGCACCTGAAACTTCAGAAGCTCTGCGCTGTACAGAGCAATTGTTTACTTGGCACCAGGGAGGACTCTTTCAGTAGTGTGTTTGTGGGTGTGTTTTATTTTTTTATTTTTTATTTTTCCAGAACAAGAACAAATGTGATCTAAATGATAAAAGCATAACTGGACTGTCACCAGTTGGCTCTAGTTTGGGAGGCTAATGGTTACTTGGTCCTTCTTTATTGTAGGCTGAGATAAACCATTAGCTTGAACTCTACTTTCTGAAATCACCATGCTCTTTGCTGCTGACCCTCTTGCTCTGAAACAAGACTTTAGTCATTGTAATCTGAGCCAAAATTACATTCCAGTCTGATTTTAGCTGTGAGTGGGCCTTCTCTTTGCTGGTTCAGTAGAATCAACTTCCTCAATGTTTGTTTTTTTTAATGCCCGTGTGTCTCAGGCAGGACAAAATGTATAGCACAACTGTATCTCACATTTGTATTTGGGAGACTTTTGCAATATTAAGTATGTGAATCTGATTGATCAAGTAGATGATGTACCTGGTTTTAACAGGAGATTAGTCTGGATTTTACCAAAATTCACAGCACCGGTTCTGCTTTGACTGCTTCTAGTAAAAGAACTGGTGTCAGTAGGTGCGAATTGGTGCTGTTCCTTTGTCAGACTACTTGACTAATATATGTTGGGGAAAAAAATTCTTCAGAGGAACATTTGTTTTTCTTTTTGCTGATGTGGCATTGGATGGGTGATAAATACACTGGCTTCCTTCGATATTTAGTAAAGATTATTTCTGTTGGTGTCTGATTGAGGAAGACAGATTTCCCCTGCATTTCATGAAATCTAAATATTTTGCTGGGCTATGCTAAGAATATGTCATCCCTAATGAAATTGTATCTGAATCAAAGTAACAGCACTGCCATGAAACACACCATATTTATTTTTTCCCCCTGACATTTTAACTAATCTTCCTGTGTTATTGAAAAATACTGTTCCTAAGGAGAAGACTAGGAGGCTGCAAAAGTAAACATCATGCAATTCTGTCATGAGAAGCTAATAAGCTATTTGTCATGGCTACCTATAGATGCCCGGCATTTGTCTGCTATTTCAAAATATGCTGCTTCAATTCTGCACCTGCTAGTTTCGTAGAAATCGGAACAAATAATTCTAGAGCAACTCCTTATTTATTCCTGTCTAAGCCAGGAAGATCTTTTCTCATATATCTCAGAAATACAATGAGCACAGAAGGACAATATGCCCTGAATTTCTTACTGTTTAATGGTTATGGGTTCTAAATTACAGCAACCCTATTTAAGTATGTTATATACTATGTTGTTTAGGAAAGAACAATTAGGAAAATATTGGTCTGACTAGGGTTGAGGGGGAAAGGGAATGTAGTAGGGAACTGCAAGCAGTAAAACTAGCTAGGTGAAAGAAACTGAAAAGCAGAATATATTAGCTGTGAAGTTATTAAAAAAAAAAAAAGTGGTTAAAAGTATGACTAACTAAACATTTGTATCCTACTGTCTATTGCTCAATATGATGTATTATGCTTATAAACCAAGCAGGCTGAGATATTGCTGAAAAGATAAATTGTTTCCTTTGGGCCCCTTTGTAGAAATCGTGTCCTCCTGTCTGAATGGTTAGCCAATTTAGGTCAGAGAAACGAGCATTCTGTAGCGGATGGTTTAGTTAACAACACATGTAATCCTGGTGAACCTCTGGAATTTAGTGACTCCTGGAAAAATTGATATATCATGTTGCTTCAGTGACCAGATAGGCTTCATGAATCCAAAATATAACTTATAAACTATGTGAAACTTCCTGATTTTATCCCGGAATTGTGATTGTGGTTCTAAAAAATAGTTTATATATACAGTCTCAAATTGTTGCTTATCATTGTGGATTAATTGTTTTTAATCTCAGCAAATTCAAGAGTGTCAGTTACTAATTTCAAGTCCTAACAGAGGCCATGTTTCTTCAAGACTTTGAAAGAGTTCAGTCAACGTTTGAGAAGGATGTTGTGTAATCTCATGGATATATTCCATCAGTACGTTTCCTTAAAAATAGGAGTATTTGACTTCTTGAACCTTTCTTATAAGAAGTCATTTGCACAGGGGTGTAGGGGTCTTGTGGATGAAAAGCACACCCATCCTTTTATGAAGTTGTTACTGGACTGAAATAAGTGGTCAAAAAGTTATTCCTTTGTTAAAGGGATGTAGAAAAATAGTATCCCTGGAGGCTTTGTGTAATGTTTTATTACTAGTTCTACAGAAAGGAAATAGCTGGAACTTCACTGCAAATCTGAGGCATGTTTCTCAGCTTCTTTTAGCCTCAGGACCAGGGTCACCTTTGGTACGAAAGGAGTTCTGTCAGTCATACCAGTCTCCATTTGTGTGCTGACGCATTTCTCTATCGCAAGAAAAATGTGTGTATTTTAGGTGCTATTTGTGTATAGTTTTGTGTATTTAAGTTCACGTTCATTAGCTTGTGTTGAGGAAACTAAATTCAAGATCTGGATGAGCTTCAACTCTTCCCATCTGTGAGTGTTTTGGAATTTTCAAAAAACTTTGTATGGGAGGATGCTCAACTGAAAACACTTTGCCAGTCCTCACCTCTACACGCTATATTGCAGCAGTCTGCAATATATGGTTGATGAGAAGCTCAACATAAGCTGGCAATGTGTGCTTGCAGCCCAGAAAGCCAACCGTGTCCTGGGCTGCATCAAAAGAAGCATGCCCAGCAGGTCAAGGGAGGTGATTCTCCCCCTCTGCTCTGCTCTCGTGAGACCCCACCTGGAGCACTGCGTTCAGCTCTGGGTCCCCCAGCACCAGAAGGACATGGACCTGTTGGAGTGAGTCCAGAGGAGGGCCATGAGGATGATCAGAGGGCTGGAGCACCTCTCCTATGAAGACAGGCTGAGGCAGTTGGGGTTGTTCAGCCTGGAGAAGAGAAGGCTCCAGGGAGACCTAATAGTGGCCTTCCAGTACCTGAAGGGGGCCTACAGGAAAGCTGGGGAGGGACCCTTTGTCAGGGCGTGTAGTGATAGGACAAGGAATAATGGTTTCAAACTAAAAGAGGGCAGATTTTGGTTAGACATTTGGAAGAAGTTCCTTACTCAGAGGGTGGTGAGGCACTGGAACAGGTTGCCCAGAGAAGCTGTGGATGCTCCATCCCTGGAATTGCTCAAGGCCAGGCTGGATGGGGCTTTGGGCAACCTGGTCCAGTGGGAGGTGTCCCTGCCCATGGCAGGGGGGTTGGAACCAGGTGATCCTTAAGGATCCAACCCAAACCATTCTGTGATTCTGTGATTCCTCATCAGAAAGTTTAAAAGACTTTTCTGCCTTTGCTTCTTGAAAATAAAACAACAGCAATTCTATTCTGAGTACATTTTAATGACCAGTCTGTGTCTCAGATATCAACTGAGACAATTTGTTTCTCCTTGGACAGTAATTGCTGTTTCACTTCTGACTTGGTGATGTGGGCACCCTTCTAAACAGCTTTGCTTAGCTCAGGATTACATCTTCTACCGGTTTCAGAAATCCTTAGCCTCCTGGTCTGTTTATTGACATACAGGCATAACTTCCTCTTTGTACATCATGTCTGTGGTAATTTGATCCAGATGAAGGGCACCCTACTCGACCCCCGGTTTGTCTGGGCATCCTAGCAGAACTCTGGAAGTGTAACATGAAGCCTTCGCTCACCAAGTCAGATGCATTTAGAATGATTCATCTTAATGCAGATGTGCAGATTAGCTGAAGCTTTTGAAGCTTCAGGTATCCTGATCAGAGGCATTCCCATTTAACATCTGGAAGTAGTAGAAAAATCAGCATTTTTTTTGATTTTCCTCAAGGAAGGACTTGCTGGCTGATGGAACAAGGCCAGGGAGAACCAGGTGCTTGTTCACTGTGTTGCACCATCTTGTAAGTCATGTCATCTTAAATAACCATGCTATGGTAGTCTTCAGATACAGGTATTTGAACCAAAACATAGGTAATGAGTCACTCTATGACAAAGGATTAAAGGGGATGGGAGGTTATATATAGGCATTGAAATACATGGTCTGATCCTCAGAAAACACGTTCTGTTTGAACACTTCATGTTTTATATTGGGCCTGTATAAAATACTGTGTAGGAAACACTAACTTGTAACCTTTTTTTTAAGGGTGGACTTCTGATGACTGGAGTTGAATCTGATAACTCCTGTTCTTTTGTCTAATTTTTGAACTTGAACAGTCATACTTAGCTTTGCCTGACTTGTGACTTGATGAGCTTGTGACTAATGAGTCTGAATAGACTAGGATTTCTTTTTTTGGTTTTGCCATTTCTGCCCCAAGTTAGTTTGGTACAATATCAGAGAAGTAACAAATTGAATTTTATTTTGGGGAGGGAAGGGACTACTCAAACTCAAGACAAGGGATTCAGGCTGGGAAAATGAAATAGTGATGCCAAAAGATAACAGAAGAGGTAGCAAACTGTAAGTTAAAAATAAAACCTCTGTGCTGTTTATAGTACTAAAAAGGTAGGTGTAGTTTCAGATTTCATACATAGGGGTAACAAACTGCTAAGCAAGTGATAACCAACATTAAGGCAGATGTAGGCCATTGTATTCCAGCCCTGGTGTCCTGTTACAGAAAGTTTCTGGTGGAAGCAACAACATAATCTTAATGTAATTGGAGGCTGATAACAAGTGGAGTACCCCAGGGGTCAATACTGGGTCCAGTCCTGTTTAGCATCTTCATTAATGATCTGGAGGATGAGGGTGGAGCGCACGCTCAGTAAATCTGGACAACACAAAACTGGGGGGGGCGGCTGATTCACCAGAGGGCTGTGCAGTCATTCAGAGGGACCTCGCCAGGCTGGAGAGGTGGGCTGACAAAAATCTCATGAAGTTCAACAAGGAGAAGTGCAGAGACCTGTATCTGGCAGGGAACAGCTCCCAGCTCTGCAGGAAAGGACCTGAGGGTCCTGGTGGACACCAAGTTGAACATGAGTCAGCAGTGTGCCCTTGCTGCTAAGAAGGCTAATGGTATTCTTGGCTGCGTGGGGCAAAGTATCCCCAGCAGGTCAAGAGAGGTGATCCTTCCCCTCTACTCAGCATTGATAAGGCTGCACCTGAAGTACTGTGTCCACTTCTGCCCCCACCCAGTACAAGAGGGATGAGGACATACTGGAAAGAGTCCAGCAAAAGGCCACTAAGGTGATTAGGGGCCTGGAGCATCTCCTGTGAGGAAAGGCTGAAAGAGCTGGGACTGTTCAGCCTGGAGAAGAGGAGGCTCAGGGGGGTTCTCATCAGTGTATAAATCCCTGAAGGGAGGGTGGAAAGAAGACAGCCAGGCTCTTTTCAGTGATGCCCAGTGCCAGGACAAGAGGCAGTGGGCACAAACTGGAACATGGGAGTTGCCTTCTGAACATCAGGAAGCACTTCTGTGCTGTGAGGGTGACAGAGCACTGGCACAGGTTGCCCAGAGAGGCTGTGGAGTCTCCCTGCTTGGAGATCTTCAAAAGCTGCCTGGACACGGTCCTGGGCAACCTGCTGTAGGTGTCCCTGCTTGCTCAAGGGGGTTGGACCAGGTGACCTCCTGAGGGCCCTTCCAGCCTAAAACCATTATGTAAAAGTAGTATCAGTGGTCTAATAAAAGGAACCGGATCTATTCTAGGTGGAAATCTGGAAATCCTGGAAGACTGGTACTTATTGAAACAAATAGCTTGTGGTGATGAATAATTTTGAGTTCATACTCACTGAAAAATCTTTATGCACTGTGCTATCCTTGAAGCAAGGTCCATCTGTGTTGGGATGGTTGGATTGTTTTGCTCTAAGCCATGATTGCTTTCTTTATGCATTGGTTGGAGCTTATGACTGTAGGTATGTACCACTGCATTTAGTGTCAGAAGCTTGCCTGTCCTTACAGATAGCCTGTTACAGAATTGGGAAACACTCTCACTCTACCAAGCATTTTAAATGCTACGGTCATGACAGTATTGCCAAGAACCACATCCTGAGTATTTGAATCAGTTGAGCAAATGCATTTCAGCTATGAAAAATGTCATGCTTGAGCAAAAAAGGAAGTCCTCCTGTTGTTGTGTACTTGGAATGCAGTGGAAGCTGCTTTACATTGTGCATAGAACATTTCTGGTTCACTATTACACATGCTGTAACTTCTTCCTGACGAACAACTGATGGACTAAAAGTTGAGACTGAAATTTGTAATGTTTTACTGAAGTTTACATTGGAAACAGTACAGTTCATGGTTTAATTCCTATTTCTCTCATTGAAGAAAATGCTTTATGTGTTCTTTAATCTAGCATGGTGCTCAAATATACAGGTCAGCTCAGTGAAATCCTTTCATTGTCTGCTTTCCTGTGGCAACAATACCTCTTTTCATGGCCCTGGTTTTACAATCACTCTGGCAAGCTTTGGACAACACTAGTAACCAAAATGCCAACAACCCCACTGGATGATGCAAAGACTGGGTTTATAGACCTGTATGCCCTCCTGCTCTTTCTCTATTTCATGATTGAAGCTTGTTTCGCTGGACACTGTGTTTCCTTGGCCACATGGACAATATTGGACCCCATCCCTCATAAGTTCAGCTCCTGAAAATGTCTTGCCATTCCTCATTCCTGCATCAGTCTTTCACTTTCTGAATGTGGGATGAAGGTCTCCTCACTGCCAGCTTGTTGTTTTCCTGAATATGCTGGCCAGGCTGAAATGATATACATCATATTACATGCTTGCTGCCAAATTTTAGTCATATATATATATTGCTCGAGCTGCAAACCTCCAAAGCAAACACAGAGAGGAAATCAAAATTAAATTAATCCTCTCCAAGGATGTATAAAGTATGGTTGCACTGAGGTTTACAAGTTGAGGGTGAGAGGGACCATTGGTTGTGTGTGTGTCAGAAGCCACTGGTATGCACAGCCCCTTTCTATTGCATTGCTTCTCTGGGCTGCAACTGCTGAGCATGAAGACCTTAAGGTTTTTCTTTTAATGATAGCTAGACAAATGACTTTGCAAAAGCTTAGTTAACTATAGAGCTATAGGGCATTCTTGGCAGTTTGCATTCACAGGATTAAAGGCAAATGAGTCACCATTTTCCCTGGAGCTCTCAGAGCAGTGTATTCACTACGTGTAACGTAGTCAAAGCATCTTAGCTGAGACTGAGCAAAACTCTGGGGGCTTCACTTTTGGACATGATACCAAGGTAAGGTTGGAGATCTACTTTTTGCTGTTCTTGATTGAGAGGGACAATGTTGTTTAGGGGCAGTGTCTAGTTCTATTTTACCGCCACTTTCCTTCTTAATGCTGGGTTTGGGCTGGCCAGCAGGAGAAGTCAGTGTCTCTTGAAGACTTTGATGCCAGCTCTCTCGCAGCTGGCATGAGGGACAGAGGCACGGAGTAGTGGCTCATGGCTTTCCTGAAACACATATAGGCTATACCTAGCCTATTTGTATGTGGAAAAGATGGCTGAAAGGAGGGAGTGGCTGCTTGCAGGAGACAAAAACTAAATGGAGTTTCATGGTGGAATTTTGTGCAACTGCAAAGTAGACTTGAATGCCGCTTCATCCAGAAAAAGGGGTTTATCTATTTTTTTCTGGAGTTACAGGCTTTGGATTTTGATAATCTCACCTGAAACAAGTTGATATTCCATATTGTATACATTTCAAAAAAAAAAAGATGCCTTAATGAGTAATGGCAGGCAGAATGTAATGCTTTTTTAATTTATTTCCACAAGCAGAAAGATAGGCTTGATTGCTGAAGTGACAGTCATAACTATTCTTCCACCAAGTGTCATACACAGGAAGGAGTGAAAACCTTGCCTGATTTTTTTCTAAAAGCTTTGAAGGGCTTCAGGATTGTAAACCTAGTATAGAATGTCATCAGTGATCACCATGATTTACCTGCTGCCTGCTCTGAAGTTCGTTAAATTGTTAGAAGTGGTTAAACTGTTGTCTTGGATAACGTAAATGTCTGGTTAAATTGCTTTGAGAAGCAAAGCTGTAACTGAGTAGCTTGATCTGAGTTGTTCTGGGGGAAATGCTTTCAAAATGAACATACCTGAAGTAAATGAGTGCAGGAGTTGCAAATGTTCCTTGTTTATTCTGCTAATACAGGGGAAAGCATCTGATTGCAGCCTTGCAATATTACGTTGCTGAGATTTTGCTACTTACTCGTTATTGCTTGAGGTGAGACTTGCAGAGGAGTAGTTAAGCTTCTCCAGAAGAGCTCCCGTGGTGGAAAGTTACCAGTCTGTTGTCCTTGTGCAAATTGTCCCAACTTTTGTAAGCTTAATCTTTGTGCAAGACCTGTATGATTAACTCCTACAATTTTCCATGGCTTTCCTACTAAATTTGTTGATTTAGGTTACTGGTGCAACTCAGACACCATTAATCAAGCATCTAGTGTAGACCTAGAAGGAAGAGTGTAAGAATTACTGTCCGTACTTCTTGATGACTGTACAAGGAGTCGCTGCTTGCCAAAACAGTTAACGGAGTTGAAGTAATGTACTGTGAATGTCAACTTGTTGATCTGCAGACCTCAACGTTTTTCCATGGAGCACGGAGTCCAGCTGTGAGTTTAAGTTTGCTGACAATAGGTTAGCTTTTTTTTTTTTTTTTTGACATCATTGATATTCAAAGTCCTGAATCCCTGGCATTTCCAAGTTTGGGAGAAACTTCTGATGTAATGAGATCTCTGCTGAAAAGGGAGTTATTTTGGTGACAATCAGGTAACTTGCATATCTTACAACCCATCCCTTGAAGTCGTCATTTATCATTTCAGTCCCTTTTGTGGCCCAAGAAAGAAGCAGGCCAGTTATCTTGCCATTGAAGAAGAACTTTTTTTGTTGCTGCTGGTTTTTGTTTGTTTTGGTTGGTTTTTTTTGCTTGTTTGAATGGTAGATGTTAAGCTATAATCTTAATGACTTATCTAATAATACTCTGTTTTGTTCTATATGTAATAAACTTATTTCTAATTTGAGTAAACATGTATTAAGGATACCTTGGCTTGATACTCAAACGCTCTGACAAGTTTAAGGCTCCGACTTAAACTGTAATATTTAGAAAAAGCTTGGAGCACGAGAATGACTTTGAGCATGTGGTCTGCTTGATAATTTAGCTGTGTCACAGAGGAGAAAATACAGTAGCAAGGGTGTCGCGTGTCCTGAAGCAGTACTTGAACATGCTCAATAGGTTTGGCAAAGTTGTTTTAGGAACTGCATGACCATAAGAGTACAGCTTCTTTAAGGGTCTGTAAACTAACCAGCAAAATTATTACAAGACAAGTTCACTAATGGAAAGAATTTTTAAGATAAAAAAATGTCATGCCCCTGGGCAACACGGCCTCATTTTTTGTATCCTTGTGCTTCTCATATTGTCAGTATGAGTGTCTAGCAAATTAGACTGGTTTGTAGAAGTCAAATTCAGGCCACAGTAAAAAGCAAGTGCGTGTCTTTAGGTAGCTTAGTTTTCATAAGCATTTAATTAAATTCAGAGCTAGTTGATCGTGATTAAAATCCTTTCGTGACAACTTGGTTGTGATTTACTGAAATGTCTGAGGATAAAATGGAAGCTGAATTTTGTTGACATTGAATTCTAAATTATTTATAGCACATATATATGTATTTCCATTTGATAGAAGTATACATAAAATGTGTGCATGACTGGAAGCTCTTTAGTCCTATATGAACTTTTAGCAAATATCTGTTTTAGGTAGTTGTAGTAAAACCCTTAAACTGTGGAAGATGAGCATATTTTCCTTTTCTACCTTTAGCAGAAAACAATTCAGAGGCATTACTTTTGTGTTACAACCTTTTTCACAAAATAGGTTTTCATACTTAGCTAACATTGTTCTATGTCAAGTAGTATGACTTGAAAAGTAGTCTTTTGAGTCTTCAGATTTCAAATGTTTTTTCCTGTCCACCTTTCACTTTTGTACAGCATGCACAGAACCATAGTGAGAAAATTGTCAACAGTATTGAATTGCATTACTTTTTGCTCTTTTCCTCCCTGTTTTATTTTAGAGGCCAACTTAATTCTCCATCTAGGTAGACTTGATAAATGGAATTGTTCCAAGTCTTGTGTGTGAAAACAAGGCAGGGATAGACTAGAGGGCTGAAAATCTGCCAAAACAAACTTGAGTGGAATAGCTTAGTTCGTCCAGTGTTCGTCCAGTGCACTTTCTAACACCATGGGGCTTTTTAAAGGTATTTCCGTTATTTCAGATATATGTGGTCCATCGGGTGTCACAAGAGGCAAGTATCTTTGTAATGAATGAATTCCATGTCCTGCAGCACTTAGGTGGGATTTCAGTCATCTTGGTAAGGAAGAACGGACTGAGCTAGGCACAACCATACAGTTTTGACACCTTACAAACTTGCATGTAAAAACTGCTGTATAGGTGGCAACAAGCACTACAGGGTCTTAAGAAAAGCAAATGTAAATGAAGTTCTTTCACATTGGCATTTCAGATGCCTTCCTTCAGCTTGCAAAGTGCTAAGATAAAATATACAGCCTTCCCTTAAGAGTGAATTTGAGTACTCTGCATTTTAAGCTGCATACTTACTTTTAAGAAGCATCTTGGTAGTTAATTTGAGGATTTATGAGTGTATTTCATTAGACATGTAATGACTAGAGTAAGGGAAAATAAGAATGAACAAAAGTCCAAAAAATTTGAGATCATTGAAAGACCTGTATTTATTTTTTCTACGATAAGTGGGAAGAGAAGAGGAAACAAGTGTGTATTTGAATACAGCAAAGGTTATTGCAAAGGAGAAAGGATTAAGATCTATTTGTGCTTCCTATGGATAAGAGAACTAGATCTGCAGGAGAGAATTAGATTTAATACTAGATCATACTTTCCTATGGGCGTTGAACTAGACTGGTAGGTTCTGGGGTCTCTGCTGGAGATGTCAGGGAAAGATTGGCCTAGATATTTGTGGGACTTACACTCTTATAGCTAATACTGCTGTGAAGTAGATGGTAATGAAAAGGGACTATTGAAGACCTTTGCATCTCCACCTCTTACCTGCTGTCCTATCAGGCTTGTTCACAAATGAGCATTTTCCTTATGCTAATTGTGCTAATTGTAACCTGTAAATTGAAAAATGAGCCATGGTTTATGAATTAAGAGTTTGCTTATTACTGTGGAGAGACTCTGTCTGGATACGTAGAAGATGACATCCTTCCAGCTTTACTACAGAATTTTGGCTTTTGCTTTATAGAATACCAGCCGAAAGAAAACAGAGATTTGAATTGCCTCACAGGCTGGAAAACATCACTGACAAGGTAACTTCCAAGGTAGTTCTGAGGTGGCTGAGATAGATTGTAAAGGGACTCCAGGAAGCTTTCAGTACTTTTGATCTACGTGTTCTGCTGTTGGCTCCACTTCACAGGCATTGAAACAATAGTAAAATCTAGCAGAAGGGCAAACGGGAAAATGATTGGGCCTCTCCTCCTAAAAACACGTACAACAGAACAGAGCACAGACATTCTGCTCTGCATGAGAAGGAGTGAAGTGTAGGAAAATCTGTTCAGGGAATTCATTGAAAGTATGATGTATGGCATACGGATAATTATACGGATAAATTTTTTTCTGAGGGCAAATATGTGTAGATAATAAGGATCACTATTTTCTATAGATGTAAAGGTCATGTGGTACCTTCTGTCTCCAGCTAATAAAATCTGCTTAGTTGTTTGGTCAAAGCTTGTAGGTTCTGACCTATTCATACCCTTTTTTAGGGTATGTCTTGGGGCATTAGCCTCACTGTAAAGTTTGACCAATTTAGAACTTATTTCTAAATTCTACACACCAAAAAATTTTACTGGAAGTTTGTTTATTTTTCTAGGTGTGGAAATGCAGAGTCCGTGGCTTGGAATTAGGGTAGTGTTTGTCAGAAGCATGTATCCTTGGGGTGCCTGATCCAAATTACGTTGAGTTACAAATCCTGGAAGATTCAGTTTGACTGTGTTTAATGAGACTTATTAGAGCTTAGCCTTTAAAACCTTCAGTGTCATTCTGGATGTGACCTAGGGTCATTTGCAGAGGTATAAAAGCTGCGCAAGAAACTGTTTTCTGATTCCTCGGTTTCATCCCTCCGCTGCTTGCAGAGGTGCTGTAGCTCAAACTGAGAAAGGGGAGAAAGAAAATAAGGGTGAAACTTGNCCACCCTCCACCTTCCAATCCCCAAGCCTCCAAGTCCTAAAAGTTTAGGAGGCAGACACTGGATTAGCAACTGCATGTGTTTTACAGCCATCTCTGAAAAGGAAGCTGGACAGGTATCTGAAAAGGGAAGGAAAATGAGAATAAAAGGTTAAATAGTAAAATTTCTTGTCTAGTCGGGAAGAGTGCGACAGGGTAGAAAACCCCCAAATTATATGGTGGGGTTTCTTAGTGTCTCATGTTTGTAAATGGCTACAAAAACCAGTGGCCAGCTCTCATTCCAGTCTGTTGCCCTCCACCATGGTGTATGATGACTGCTGTCTTTCAATTCTCTGCTTGCTTGAATAGCGGAGGTTTGCGTAGTGGATCCAGAAGGTGGCCAACGCTTGTTGGAACAAGCAGCCTTCAATGCAAGACCACAACGTAAAATTTTATGTTAGGTTGGATTTTTTAAAAACAAATTTAGAAGTTACCTATCACAAGTTCAAATGACAGTCACGGCTTTGAACTCAAGCACTCTAAAATGAATCAATTCTGTAAAACGTTAACTTTTGTCATATTTATATATTCTAACAATCTGCATTTCAGAGCTTTTCTGCCTCAGTTGGTATTAAGACCAATGCTCGATCAAGAAGCTGCTGGTTGTGTTTTGTTTTTTTTTTTTTTTCAGTCATTTTAGCTGTGGTACCAGTATTTCACGTGTAGTCCTCCCAGCATATTTTGGATAGTGGTATTTGCTTTTCTTTCTGATGTGTCAAGAAAGCTTTGTGCAAATCAAAGTCATTGTGCTTGTCACAATGTCACAATCAAGTGTTTGTCATTACAAGCTTTGAGTGCTCATGTCCAGACATGTAGGGCTTACTTTTTCAAAGAAAAACACTTTGTTTGAAGCACAGACCCACTGGCCAAAGTTTAGCATCATGTCTGGAAATCAGACTGTATATTGGGCACCCAGAAAATGGGAAGCATGCAGTTTGTGAGGCTGTTGTTAGGGCAGGTTGTATGTAAGTACTCTGCAGCTGTCTAAAACTTCCTGGGTTTGGGGAGGTGAAGTGTCTACAGGAGTTAGCTGACTAACTACTAAGTCATTTGGCATTGTTAAATATCTTACATTTTAACTTGAAGTTAAAAATGTGCAAAAATGTGTAAAAGCATGTGTCCCACATGTGCAAAATGGCTGGCCACTGCTTTATGGACTTTGTTAGGGGATATCTAGGCTCCTGGTACTGTAATATAGAACATCGCAACAGCAAACTTGTGTGGTGGATTTTGCTGTGAATGAAGTCCATTAATAATCTCGTCACACAGTTCTCTTTGGGCAGTGTGCCTCATGCATATTGTGTGTGGACTTTCCTCTTGAATGAAGGAGACTGAGAAAAGTTTTGTCCTATGAATAACTACTGCATAGTCCCACACAGTAGAAAAGGCAACTAATAGTGCACTGATGTTTGTTTTCTAATTTTTGAGTGCTTGACCTTATAACCTTACTAGTATTTTTAAATGCAAAAAAAAAAAAGTCTATGATGCCAGTATTGCTTAGTCCTCCCAGGTGAATAGCAGAGTAAAACCCAAGCTTCTGGCATCTGAATTCAGCTCTCAGCTTTGCTTCAGACTAATTCATGTTGCCTGATTTCTGCAACTCTTCCCAGTTTTCAGTGTTAGAGGCTTAGATTTTTGAACTAACTCTTAATGTATACTTAAATATATATTCTGTGTTTGTTAAATGCCACATCTAAAGATTTGTTTTTGGCTAACTGAACCTCTTCGTCTACCATAAATCATACGAGTTCCTGACTGACCATCAGATGCTAGTACATGTGAATGCATTCTTATGCTGTTGTGCACAAACAGGAAATGAAGTATATCTGTAAGCTTCACAGCCATCTTCCTTCCAGTTAGCTATCATTCCCATAAACCGAGGATCCCATTTACTGTGACCTCTCCGGGTCACAGTAGGGAATGAGAAGGGAATGAGTTTGTAGTTTGCCTTGCTGCTGAATTGAGGCCAAGTAGTGACTAATGAACATAGCAGATGTTTCTACTTTTGAAGGCTTTTTTTTTTTTTGGAAAGAACTTTATTAACCAATTTATCCTTCCTCCCAGGAGACAATGGGACAGCAGTGTAGCTGAGGTCTGACAATTCATTACATAAGAGAAGAAAATATTAATGTTGACCCTTGCTATGTTGACGGTAGGATTTGAATCTAACCTTCTGCTCTTTTTGCTCAAACACATCCAAGTAGAGTTTTCTTTGAATCTTTCAGCTACTGTGCTACGTTGTGATGTAAGCCACATTTTTAAGCAATTTGGGATATAACGAGTCAAATTTTTCTCACTTGCACTCGTGTGCAAATCCAGGGTAACTCCATTGACTTCATAGAGTTACTTCAGGTATTCATTCATCTTACTGTAAGATCGTAACCTGACCTCTGGTTTTGATGAACAGCCAACCCATGTTTGATTTGGTTTGCCATTGGAATAGGAGGGGTGTGGAGTTGGAAAGTTACAGCAAGTTCCTTCTCCCCATTTTGTTGATGAGTTCTCAAGGGCATTCATCTGTAGCTAATTATGTTAAGCATGGGAGAGGACTGTTGTCTTGAAGTTTCATACCAGAAAGTGCAAAGAACTTCTGCAGGCAACCTCATTTCTGAAGTCTTCTGTGCGTTAGTGGACGTTCTCCTACCTTCTCTTCCTGGTAGGAAGGTAAAGCTAGCGGCTGTGAGGACCTCTGTGTCAGATAGTGAAGAAGAGATGGTTGTGTTCACATTAGCCACCTTCAGTAGTCATGTAAATTCTGTGAGAAGATCATCAACAAGAGAATACAAGCATGGAAATACCTGTAAAGTCTTCATTCTTTGCAGCTCTTCCTCGGGGACTCCATCTCTGGGTGAAAGGAAGCTCCTCTCCTTGGTACCTTGTCTTCTGGGCCCAGAGGAGTGAGTAGCGGTTTCTGCAGATGGAGCAGGGTGCTGTGTGGCCTGCCTTCTGCTCACTGTGTGTGTCCATTCCCCCAGTGCCCGGCACCAAGCTCTTACTTGAGACATTCCAGCTCCCTCATCCTGCACCTAAGAGTTAAGGATGCAAAGATACTTTGAGCACCACACGCCGGTGGTCTGTGTGCATCAAGAACTTATGACCTCGCAAATTGGTTTCCTTTGATCAAACACTGTTCCATTGTTCAGGAAATATATTTAACTACAAGGGGCGAAGTCAAGAATGATGTAATCATCGTGGAGCCATTAATCAGTACAGTCACTGTGCTTTTCCAGGTGGAAAATGGTAAAAACAGTTAGTTATTCTTGCATCTGCATAGAGCATATACAATAAATTATGCACAAAATCAAACATCCAAATGAGCAACATTATTTAGGGCGTGCTTCCAGAAGTCAGAAAAAATGAACCCACTTGATAAGCAGGTAGTTGCATCATTTCTACTGATTGCTTGCAGATTTCTGCTGAGGCAAGAAGATTTAGACCAATGCAGGTTCATAAACCAGTGTGCTGTCTTGAGCCATCCAGTTAACGTGAGAACAGTCTGCTTCGAAAACCTTCTTCTGTACATGCGTACGTTACAATCTAGCTTGCTTACTTCACCTACAAGGTTCAGGAAATGGTAAGCTTAAAGGTCAGTAACTTTTCAGTGCTGGTATCTCAGAGACTCAGCAAATCTCATGCTGAGATGAATCTAGGAATGGGAATGAGATACGCATAGCTTTCTTTGAACAACACAGTTCAAACACCAGGCTGATATGTGTGAAGTGCTGTTTTGGAGGAAAAAGGCTGTTCCTTATGGTCAGCAAAATCAGATTTAGTCCACACAATCTATCCATATCTCTGTGAGGCAGTGTAGATTTCAAGTCAGTTGGAAAAAGAAATGAATTTCAAGTGCTAAACAGCAAGGGTTGCTTTGCTTTTGTAACTGGACACGTGTTCTCCTGTCGTAACATCCCTGTAATGATTTGTGTGCCCAGACTGCTCTCGTACGTACTGTGGGCTAGACACCTTTCCAGCTGGAAATTGAGGTGTTCCCAGTGCACATCGTTGTTCTGTGCAAAGTGAAAGCTTCCTAATTAGTGGTGTTGATACGTGCCCTGCTCAGGCTTGTGGACGGGCAGAGACGGCCCCTTTAGTGCTCTGGCTCTGAGCGGGGCTGGGGGGGAACAGACCCAGATCTGGCAAAAACCGGACCTGGTGTTTCAGTCTGTGGTCTCCAGGATTGTGCATGCAATTGGACAGCATATTTAAAGGTGGGATTTTTTTCCCTTGTATTTAAGCTTGCTTTATTCCAGAGCATGGTGGCTGCTTAGAGGTGGTCTGATAGTTAGATCTAACTGTGTTGCTTCTTTCTTCTTGCTCAAACATGGAACTGAGTGTTTATACTTCTGCTAAACTATGATTCTGAGCACCTCCAGTCTGATCTGGGCCTTATTTTATGAGCTGGTGTGTGTATGGGGCACACAGTGATAACTCAGCATGAGGAGCTTTGGGGTTGCTGCTGTTCTTGTGTGGCTTTGGCTTGTTTCATGTGACTTAAGCTGGCAAAGGAGGCTCCTGATACTGGACTAATATTTCACTTGTCGTCTTGTTAGATGTTTTCATGAGATTGTAAGTGTACTGGAAGAGAAGAAGAAGCTTGAAGATGAGTTCTGAAATTGTTTAGCTGAGCTTGGAATATCTTTCTTGGAGCAAGACAGGGAAGGAAAGAATAGTAGAAAAAAAAAAGCAGCAACTGAAGGGGGGAAAAAGCTGGATGGGTTTTACAACCATAAATGGTAAAAGTAACCTTGCTCTGCTGCCAGCGAGCAGAACGATGGAATAAGGTTTTGATTTACAGGAACAGCTCAGCAAGGGCCTTGTAGAGTGCTTCATGCCTGCTATAAAAATGTGATTAGCTATAAAATGGGAGAGATTTAACAAGAGAATTTAAGCATCGGCAACAGTGCAGATTCACTCGGGTTGCGGATGCCTGCTTTTAGAGTTCTGGGAACACAGGCTAGTTAGAAAACTTCATGTTTTCCAAAGAGAGAATGTGGATTATTTTTGATTTATTACCTGAACATGTTAAATGTTGGTTCCTTGCCCATTCATCGCGAGTTCTCTAAAATTAAGCACCATTTATCCTTGTAATTATTTCTTCAGATAATTGTCTCCCAGGAGCTAGGCTTACAGTAAGCTGCGTGTGAGGACGTACAGGTAGGTATGGGATGCTTTCCCTTAATGCCGGTGTTCTGTCATGTTGTCTTATAACCTGTACGGGCTCTCCCTACCTGTATATTACAGCTTTGTTCGAGAGGCTAAATTTGACAGCTTGAAGTTCATGTGGCCAGCTGACCACTAAAGCTTCCCAGCTGTGGACAGCAAAAGCCCCTCCCCAGTTCACTGTTCTCCAGTCCTGGAGTGAAGGAGGCTCAAGGCTGTGTTATTCTTAAGTCATTTGCTCATGAGCCTTCTGTTATCTCCAAATGTGCCAAATGTTCTTGGGGGGTGGAGGAGGGGACCAGCGGTATTTTTGGATGCCCAGTGTGATTCCTTGTGGGGACTCCACTGCAGGGAGGGGAAGAGGGGAAATGGGAATTCATATTTATCTGAAAAGTGAAGTACCAAGTTGGTTGTGAAGAGTTAGCTGTCCTTGTTAAAGGCTGAGGCCAGATGTTTCCTTTAAAGGACTCGCTGCTTTTATTCAAAGACAGGAGAAGGGGGTCGCAGTTATGTACCGCTGCGTGACTTTAAACAAAACTGGATGCTGAGATTATCTATCACTCTTAAACCAAGTTAATCCTCGTTCATCATTCGTTTTCTTTGCATCTCCATAACGCTGCTGTTGCACATAGTTCAGAAGCAGTTGGTTTGACTTAACGCATACCTGAGAGCGTGCAAGAAGCAGGGTTAAATTATTAGTGCCAGTTACTTTCTTTATATTAAATTGGGAATCAACTCAAAGATGGTGGGACACCAGTGTAATAGAATGTCTATGTGTCTATAAACTTGTGGGTTTCTTTTGTTTCTTTTTAAATCAAATGGAAGCTTTTTTTGCTAATGAAAGACAGCAAAAAAAGGTTTTTATCTTGGTTGTTTGCATGGATTGTCTGAAGACCATTGATTGTTGTATCCTGATAAGAACTTAAAATTTTAAGTTTTGCTTTCTGTGCTCTGAGGTGTCAAAATTACACAGCTGCACTATTGGATTTAATATGCCATGTGTAAATTCAAAATCACAATATCCTTTTAAGTGTGTAGCTGAAAGCTAATAAATACACTAATATTTTATACTTAAACACATAGTTTGTGCAACTATGGATATGGTTCTGCTAGTATTTCAATACTAAACTCGTCATTTCATGGTATTGAAACTGTGCAGAGTGGTAGAACTGTGTTCCAAACTGTCTGGAGGACACTGTCCTCAAAAACTCAGCAATAAAAGCCCAGCACTAGAAGTGTTAACTCTATTGGAGAAGAAAAAGTTTTGTACCATGCACAAGAAGTAAATGTAGCGAACCTGAATGTTTAAAACTTCCTTTTCAGTCTGTTTTCACTAGAAGATCAATAAGCAACACTTTTTTTTCAAACCACTAAGTAGTAAAGTTCCTTAACTGAAAAGAATAGTTGAGATCCCTATAGGGGGAAAGTTTCAATTTTTCTGTAGCATTGTAATAGGTGCACAATCCCTTTGGGAAAAATAATTGCTAAATTTTCTTAAAGAAAATAAAAAATTGTTGTTATTGCCAACACGGATATGTATTATTCATTAGTACCATGATACACCACAAAATTGTTGTATTGTAGCAGTTCTATGGCTTTCCTAGTATGCTTACATCAGGGTCAGGGGTTAGAACACAGAGGCAGAGTTGAATTTGGAATTTTTTTCAAAAATCGAAGCTTAGGTTCTCACCGTGTGATATTTTTAAATATTATAAATATTTAAATATTAAACCATGAAAATTGTTATGATTGAATGAAGTGCATTTTCCCACAAAGGAGGCAAGTGTTTCATCAGTTCAAATTTCAAGGTCAGTGATGTTTCTTGGTAGTTCAGAAGCAGGAAAAGGTTAAAAATTTGGATAGTTAAGTTTGAAGGCTTAACTTATTGATGACCGAGGTGAATGATTGGCTCTTCCAAATGATCAACTAGTTATCCATTGAGGAAAGGGATTCTAGGAAATAAATGAATAAATAAATACACACACACCCCCCAACCCTGCATCAGTGCATCCAAAATTGAAGGCGGATCCCAAGTAGATCCAAGATCCCATAGCTGTATATGCTGAGAGATTCATCCTGTCAGCATTTTTTGAATGTACTATTGCTATATGTTAACAGAAATCTCAGTATATGCTCTCTACTCTGTATGGGACTTCTAATTGCAAATCTTAGGTGAGAATGCATCCAGTTCTTATAACTTCCAACAATTTGTGTGTTGGCTAAGTCAGGTATCTGTGTGTGTGTGTAATGCACAGCAGCAGCTGTTTTCTCCCTGATCTGATCATTAACACAACCAACACTGGGGGGGAAAAAGGATGAAATTGGAATAACACATCCATGGTCAGGTTTTATGGCACTGATGAATAAAGTCCTGCTTCTCTCAATAGGTTTGTTTCTTTCCAAATAAGATGTTGCAATTATTCAAGGTTCCACTGATGAGGAGTCCTTTCTTTCTCAGATAAGAAGGGAGCGAGGGAAGCATCAAGCTCTCTTCCCTTTTTAGCACAGGAGATGTTTTATTTTAACCCCCGAGAAAAAATGAGAAGTGGTGAATTAGAACGATCCACACCCTTAATGCACTTCAGGAATCTACATAACATGTTCAGCATGTGTGCTGAAAATTCTACTTTTAATTTTGCCTTTAAATGGGGAAATGCCTTGAAAGGGATAGTCACTGTCCCTGTGAGTTGCACAAAGTGACTCCTCACTACCTTGTAGGTGTGATTTATGCAACCATGAATGTGATCATCTGTGTTCACGTTCCGGTCTCTCATTTCCCCGTTGCAGTGTGTAAACCTTTACCCCAAACTTAAGAAGTATATCTGGTTACTTTTACATTTCTCATAGTCAAGAAATGAAAAACTGCTAAGCAATTCAAAGCCTGACACCTGTACTTCAGATTTGTTCTGAGTTAGCTTGGCTCGTTTCAGTCTCCAGGGCTGACTAAGAAACGTACAGTTGTACTATAGTAAAAGCTGTTTTTTCTGTGGTATTCATGGTGTAGGGCCTAAAGATGACTTGTGTCTGTAGAGTAAAAAGATTTTGCTTCTTCTCAGTTGTACCTTTGCCTCTGTAAGTAAATGGTTTTCCCTGGTCTTCACTTACATGAAATGGAACTGCAGTCATTAGTATCGGGGCTGAATCTTGCAATGTGAACGATTAGGTAAGATTGTAAGCCATGCCAGCACTTTCTCAACACTAGTGCAGAAATTTCTTTCCATAAATGTATGCTTCAGTCTCAATTCTGCTCAATAAAGATGTTGCAATAATAAGTACCTGATCAGCTCTAAGATGGATGCTGATGTGGCCGAAAAGGAGGTGATTCTGCACATTCTCATTAGCTGGCTGTTGTCGTATCAAGTCTAAAGCATGACTTATTCGCTAATGTTAGTGATAAACTGAGCTTGTCTTGTTCTTTGTAACTCTGCAGGTGTTTTGGCACTGCTTTTTCAGCTGTAAATTGATGTCTTAAATATAATGTCATTACTAATCCTTGTAGGTATGAGTCTCAGTACACAGAATTGCTTGTTCAGAAGGTTAAGGATTATTCTGCTGCAGTAATGGTTTAGATAATACTGACTTCCCCTTAGACTGTGTTCATTAGTGAGACAAAAGAAATTAAGTAGGTGTTTCTTGCATGGATAAAAATATGGGTATGTTTGGCTAAGCAGCCCTGCTTAGGATTTAATTCATGATGCCGTTTCACTGATGCAAGCACTAATCCTTTTATTTTTATGCTTCTGTTAAGTAACCTGCCACGTAGCCGTATGAAACAATGTAAGGGACAAAAGCAATATTTGTAAATTTTCATTACGAATACTCAAATGTAACAGTTTTAACTGGCAAGTGGAAAATATTTTTGCTGCACCAAGACAATGCAGCATAAATATCCTATGCTAGGGTTTAGTCGTGTGCTTTTTTTTTTCCCATGAATTTGCCTTTTTTGTTTATTATCCACGTACCTAGCACTGTGGATTGAGTTTCTACTCTGAACATGATTTGTTGCACCGTGAAGCAGAATGCTAAAATACTTAAAACATTTTGAGAGTGATACCACATGCTGAACATGTAATATAAATTACTGAAGTGCGTTAAGGGCATGGATCGTTCTAATTCATCACTTCTCATTTTTCTCAGGGGTTAAAATAAAACATCTCCTGTGCTAAAAAGGGAAGAGAGCTTGATGCTTCCCTTGCTCCCTTCTTATCTGACAAAGAAGGGACTCCTCGGTCAAACCTGGTTGATAATATAAAGGCCAACTGTCCTGTATTAGTGTCTCATTTCATGGTTATGTCACGGGGTGGGGTATAGTCCGTCAGCGCTTGCCTCTACTGAAAGGTGTTCCTGTGCTGGTGTGTGTAAGTGCACTGCAGTAATGGTGCCACAAAACATATGGCCAGATGCCCACTGGCAAACCTGCTGTCCCATTTAGTATGCAGGGAAAGCAAAGGAGTGATGATCGTCTTCAGGACTCAGCAATGTGAAGTTGAAGAGGATGGAGCTGCTTCTGCTGAGCTCCAAAACCCTACAGAGAATTTGTTACAGGACAGCGTGGAGGAGACCTGCTTGAAATTCTCCCCAAGTCCAGCTTTTATGCTAGCCCAGCTGGGATGCGTCCTCTGGCTAGTAACCTGCTTGTAAATACATTGGAATTAATTCCACTGGACCCTGCGTAGAGTACTTAGGGTGGGGAAGACTGTTACTGTATAAAAGCTACTGAGTGGTTCCACATGTTGAATTTCCTTCCCCTTTTCATTCACATCACCACCAAACATCCTCTGTGGCAAGCACACCCTTGCTTTCAGGTATTTAGGCTTGGCTCAGAGGAGGAGAATGTAACATTCTTTTCTCTGTCTTCATTGCCTGTATTTTTCTCTCCCTTAAATCTCAGGTGCTTACAGTACTTAGCTGTGTCCGTTCGGATCCTTAAAACTCCAAGCTTTATTTATTCTTGTCTGCATTCCATTTTATACCCATAGAAATTAATTTAATTTCCTGTGCATACCTACCTCCCCCTGCCTTTTTTTTTTTTCCAATCTGCAACTTTGTGCTGTTTCTCATTATCCTTTGCTGTGAGGTTTTGTGCAAATTTACAAAGCTGGGGGGGGCTTAATCCCTTTAAGTATTATTCCCTTCCCTTCCCCCCTCCCCCAAAAGCACAACCCTTCTTTAACAGACATTTAAATAGTTAACTGTGATCTAACATTCAAATATATATCTATTTATATATACACATATATTTACTTTTAAAGTCAAAACTTAGTTACTGCTGGTGCTTGAGCAGAGGGAGTCTTTTCCCTGTGGTGTTTCTGCTCCTTGCCTCTCTTTCTTCACCATTGTTTCCTTTGTGCAGGAATTTGTGAAGCTAGGTAGAGCCAAATGTCGCAGCGAAAGGACAAACATGGTGTTATCTCACCATCGCTGTTTTCTTTTGGAGGTGGCAGCTTTGTGGGATTGTATGGGGTATCCCTGGGGAAAAACTGTTCTCTCACCAGTGCGTGTTCTATAGCATAACTTGATTTTCTGTTCCTTCTCTTAATTTTCATGGTAGTTAGGCATCTTCCCCATAAACTCATACCACTTTCATGGCCACAATAGCAAGTTAAATGTCTAGCTGGTCTGCCTCCTGCAGTGATGCATCCTTGTGCCAGCTGTGGAATGAGCCGACATCCAGTGTACGTTCCCTCTCCTGGGGACCACTTGTTACAGGTATCATTTTGAAATGGGCATACTTCTAGAATGGGAGGTCAGCAGGCTTCTCTTAAGTAGGATACGAGAGGAAGTGGTTGTGGTTAAGCTTTTGAAAACCCTTTTTTGTTTGCAGAGGGAATCCAGGAATCTCGTTAATGGCCTCATGAGTAACCCAGGATAATCGTAATCAATATCAGGAACACACCAAAGGCCAAGAAAGCAGAGGGAGTATTAGTGTTTTATTTTAAAAAGGCATGGGTTTGAATTCATCCTCTGAAAGAAGCACTACTGTCTCTACTTAAGACTTTCTAAATTTCCCGATAGACAAAAGGCTTTTATTAGTATTGTCTTTCAGAAGATTAAAATTTATTTATGCATAGATAGATGGGAAGACAGGCTTAAAGATCTGAAGCTCACAACTGCCTACATTTTATTTGTGATCTTTCAAACATTTGAGTAACCTTCTGAACTAGCTTTTTTTTTTCAGGTTGAAGTTACAAGGGTCTCCTACCTCGTAATAGCAACAGAGGTAGCTTATACCAGTGCGCAGTGTTGAATACCAGAAGAGCTATACTTGTACTGGGGACTGCGCACATCTAACTACCTGCTTCCTAACCTGTACTTCAAGAACCCTTCGCTGTACCCTGCGCAGAGGCTGTTCTTCCGTGGTGCTCTTGGTATTTATGAATGAAGGGACGTGTGTTAGGTAAAATATCTGAGAAGTATGTCAATGACAGTTGCAAAATGACCATGGAAGCATCTTGTTTGATGTTTCAAGAAGACAAATAAAATGATTTGACTGTGAAGTGACTTCACCCAAACCTGAAGTGCTTCAGTTATACCATTGGAAAATACAGTTTTGTACTAGAGAAGCCTGTTTTTATCACATTTACGGAACAGCTGCTGCCACCAAGTTGTTCGTTGTTTACAGTGTATCTGTAGAGCAGTTTCCAAAAACACATCCCAGTATTTTGAGTCTGGTTCTGCTCTGCGTAACTGGGTTAGTGCACAGAAGCCTGTACTGCTGTTCTGTTCTAAGTCATTGTCAATTCTGGTACTTATGAATAAATTGTTATCTATAGGACTTAAACACAAGGGATCAGTCCACCAACTTGCCATGATGATTTCTAATGGGGGAATCATTTAATTCTTTTTCCTTTGGTTACTCCTAGAAAGGAAGGAGTAACAGCCCTGTCCATCCTGGTTTTCTATCTGGCTGTACCTGGAACATCTAAAAAACCTTTTGTGAAGACGGGATTGTGTTCTTTGCTGACGTCCAGTTGAAAAGGAGCACTTTTTGGTTATGTAGGCTGTTACCTGAGTTCAGTTTGCTGTCATTCAGTTCAATCAATTTAGGAAAATCAAATTTAAGTCCTACCAACAGATATAATAGTGGTCATTGCATTGAGGTGAAATGCCGAGCAGAGAGGAGAGAGTTCTAATGTAATCTCCTGACAATTTCCCTGGAGAGCTGCATGTACTCTGCTTCTCCCTTGATACTAACTGACCTGTATTTTGTGATCTTCTGTGCTGAACCAAACGTGCTTCCATCCTTTGAGCCTTTCCTCTGATACGTGTTGTCCAAGTTGTTCAAGCTTTTCAGTATTAGACTAGTGCTGGAATCCTTTCGAGTCGCCCTGATATGGATGGATTTCAGAATATTTACATCTGCATGGACACAGGATTTCTGAACAGAGATTTGGCTTATTTTAGGTAATCTTTGTATGATTGCTGCTTGGTGGTAGCTTTGGAACCAGCAGAGGAGGAGAGCCAGTATAAAACCAGAACTACTCTTTTCAGTTAGCAGAATTCAGCCTTTAAGAACGTTTAGGGCAAAGATGGTTCATACAGAAACTAGCCTCTGATTTGTGACACTTATTAAAAACAGTCTGAAAATTTCAGTTACTCAGTAGATAAGATGTTGAAAGATGCGCATGCTCCTATCCCAAGTGCTGGGAGTGAAGTGCTTTTCCTGTCCTAAGATTTGCAGAGCACAGCAGTGATGCCAAGTGTGAACTGTATTAGTGGCGCTTTTGGAAAAAGCGTAAATGCTTTGAAGAGCTACTTTCCTGTAAATGCGTGTTCTCACATTTACATTTTTGCCCTCTTTGCAGATGGTTGTTTGCAAGGTGTGGGTGTGTGTGTGTGGGGGGGTGATACCAACCACCACCACCACCAAAAAAAAAAACACCAAAACCAACAGACAAAATAAAAGTTGAGAGCCTTGGTGATAATCAGAAGTTTCTTGTTTGGAAATGTTTTCCCATTTAGAAATTATTGCTTTCAGCTGTGAAAATAACAAGTTTCTCTTGCAAAGAAAAAGAAAAGGGAGGGAGGATGCGTTTGAGTGTTTAAAGTAAATATCGGTTCTGTTTTGCAAATATGGAAGGATAATGACTCTTGTTTTAAGATCACACAGGGATTCCATAAATATTGCCTGCATTTGTGGATGAATTATTTAATTAGATCAGGTCAGAGAAGCCCTGCTTGAAAATGGAGCTCATAATGTTAATGCTGAAGCTGTGCTGAAGCCCTTTTTACACAACCTATACACAAAGAAAATACCTTAGGGGCTGTGTGTAAACAGAAGCCTCAAATAAAATTCTTTTATTGGTTGCAGTGACATAATCTAGCAGCGATAATTATCTCAGGGCTGGCTTGCTGCAGAGTGCTTTGAAATATTTGCAGTGTTCGAGTGGGAACCACCGGTCTATCAGAAGGCAGGATGTCTCAAAACACTGCCAATCAGGTTTAATTCTCTCTGTGGCAAGAACAGCCGGTGTTCAGGCTTTTTTCCAAGTGTAGTCAAATATTTTATAGAAACTTGTCTCAACAAAGCAAGGCTTGGTAATCGGAGTTGAAGCCTTCAGCAGACGTGCAGTACAGGACAGCTGGACGGTAAAGCCTCTTGCTGGCACGTTGCTCTCTGACCATCCAAGGGTTATCAAAGGAGAAAAACAAACCTTTGTATAAAGAGGCCACATGTGCCACCCAGGGAGTATTTCAGGCCCTTGTGGTTTTTTTTTTTCCTGTTTTTAAGAGCAAAGGTCAGAGTGCCATTTGCATGGTTTCTTCAACTTCCCCCACACCCCCAGGAATGGGTCAAATTCAGCCCGAGATCTCCACGGGCACGCTGCCATGAGCAGCAGCCTTACCTGCTGGTCCCTCCGTCGTGGCGTGGAACTGGAACAGGTCTGGAGAAGAGGAGGCTGAGGGGAGACCTCTCTACAACGACCTGAAAGGAGGTCGCAGCGAGGAGTGTCGGTCTCTTTTCTCGGGTGACAGGTGATAGGACACGAGGAAATGGCCTCAAGTTGCACCAGGGGAGGTTTAGACTGGATATCAGGAAGAATTTCTTCATGGAGAGGGTGGTTAGGCATTGGAACAGGCTGCCCAGCGAGGTGGTTGAGTCACCATCCCTGGAGGGATTTGAGACATGTGGACGTGGCACTAAGGGACATGGTTTAGTGGTGGACTTGATAGTGTTAGGTGATGGTTGGATTTGTTGATCTTAAGATCTTTTCCAGCCTAAATAATTCTGTGATCCCCTGTCCTGTCTGGGAGGACCAGCTTCTAGTGAGAAGGTCCAGCGTTAGGCTGGTTTTGAGGTCATTTCGGCAGCAGCAATGGACATGTGTTGATGTGGGGACTGTTTTGAACCAGAACATGTAGGTGTTACGCTGTCTGCCCCATGCTGGGTGGTGCTGGTAGTGGCTTTGCTTAAAGAGAGACCATCGCGTATTTTCCAAAGATAACTTAAGTCTCACACCAAAGTATGGCTTAGTGAAAACGCTGCATGCAAGATGCTTTAATCATGCATGTGCTACCAGGTTTTTTATTATACTAGTCAAAGGAGCAATTTTTGGTGGAAACCTACTAAATAGCATTTAGCCAATGACAATTGCATTCAGTGGGGTTGCAGAAGTACTGCTTTGGAGCATAATGGTAGCGTACATGGCCTTTCCTGAAGGTGATGTGCAATAAAAACTGAGTGCAGTTTGATGTTCAGACAGGTTTAGCTTTCCAAGGTGACTGTCTGAAAACCTTAAACCTGTGTGTGTGACAACAGAATGGAGAATTCTCAGTGTGGTTTTTCTTTTTAGAAACTCGAATAAAATGTTACATGACGATGGTTCTGTAAACAGCAGCACTTCAAAGAGTGTTACTGCAGGTGATGCCTTCCACGTGCTGGGAGGAGAGAGAAATAAGACGTGCTCTGTGCGGTCCTGCACATGACAGTATAAGGAGTCCAGTTTTTAATTTTTGGGCTTACATTCCTTGTTTAACCGAATTGAAGAAATGGTGAAAACCATGGCTTTTTCTGCTTGTTTGGATTTCTTTAAAAGCAGCAGCTCAAATCTAGCCCAGGCTGCCACTGGCCCAAGCTGCGGGTAGCTGCCGCGTGCCCTGCCCGAAGCATCTAGCGCAAAGGCGTCGCGCTCGCCTTGGCCTGGCCTCGGCCTCAGCAGGCGGCAGAGGCTGAACGTAGCTCCTCTTTCAGGATGGAGGAAGTGAGCTTGGGATAGCGCTCCTGTTGTGTTCTGCTGTGCTCCAGGACTTGCGGTGAGGCGGTGAGGCGGTAGCATACGTCAACGTTGCCTAGGAATAAAGTGTCTGTTTACACCATCAGTTTAAAGGGTGAATGATAACATCTATGGCTGCTAAAGCTTTACCAGAACAAAATTGCCAGACAGGGAAAAAAGGAAGAAACAAGCACCGACTACCAAATGCTTACACAAAATTTTCTTATAACTTGACAAATTCTGTGGCACCAGTTAATATTACTAGCAAAACATCCTTTGATCATTATCCTATTTGCATTATTCCACTGTTTTCTGTGCTCTGGCTCACAAGACACAAATCAGTTGCTTTGTTTTCCTCTGGTTTCTTTTGGACTAGTTTGTTTTGGAAGGTGAGCAGGCAGCAATAATTAAGCTGTTACATTGTCAGCTTCACTTGTGCTTCCCATTGAGATTAGATTCAGATCCATGGGTGTTATTGAGGAGGAAACATGCATGCCAGGAAAATGTAAAATTTTGAGCAGCTCTGACATGGAACAATAAGCTGTTCTGCTTACGTCTTTCCTAGAGGAGACCAAGAGATCTGACAGAACAGTAGGTTCTTGGAGTCAAGTGCTTTGTGTTCTGGAAGCCATCAGTTCTCTCTGAAATCTCTCTTCAGATAATATTCCTAACAACAAGGATGAGACATTCTTGTGGTGGATTACAAACTAAAACCTGCAGTTTGCCTCTGGGGTTTCAGTTCAACTTGGAGTCTGAGATTTGAGGCAATTTTTTATTCTTCGAAAAATCTCATTTATTCACTAGTGGTCATCTTAATTGACATTGCACGTATGTAGTGAGGATGTTTTTCATGGTGGAGCCTTGCTTTGAGAGACCTTTGAAATATTGGAGTAAAAATGTGTCATTATTTGGGTGCAGATCTAAGTGATAATTGTAGCTGACACTTATGATGGCTGTAGTTCTTGAACCACTGGAAAACAGCACGTTTAACTTGAAACTGCTTGAGTGACAGAGTGCAATGGGAGTGTTCATATTCATCAAATCAACAGTTGTGTTCAGTGAGTGTAGGGTGAAAAACAAACAGTTCCAGTGACAGAAAATCACTTTGTAGAAGTTTCTATATGACACCTTTTAGTCATAAGCACCCATCTGCATGCTGGGTTTCAAAGCAGGCCTTCTATATGAAGGCTCCCAACTCAAACTCAGGGCTTTACCTGTGAGTTTTAAAGTCATGGTTTAGTTGTACAACTAGAAAAATGTTTCACTTTAAATAAACAACATGTCTTAATGGATAAAATTTTGTACAGGAGATGTTTGATGTGTTGCTTAGCTTGGAACCTATTTTTATCCTTTAAACATGGTGCTAGGTAAGCATTATTATTTGTTTTCTAAAAGCACGGCAGCAAATTGTAAGTGTAGAAGAAATGCTGTTTGGATTACTATTACTGATGTATTTCTCTTGTGATGCATCGCGTAGTGGGGGTGATTTTTCTGAATATGACAGCTGACACTGGTGCAGTATCAGCTTGATAAGAAAGGAATCTTGCAGGGTTTTAAAGCAGAAGAAATAATTGAAAATTTGGTGTGTTAAGTGAAATTCTTTGGATGAAGATTAAAATAATTTAAATGCAATACCCTCTTTAAACAAGTTTTCTGCTAAACGACATTACAATGTCAAAAATGTTGCTTGTCTGTGTTCCAGCTTCTGGTGTGACACGAGTCTTGTTCTTGGTGGTGGTGGTGGAATTGTTCAAAATGTTGGTGCATGGACTTGGGAGGAGGTCCCTCGGTGCAGTATCTTAAGTTATCCTTCTCTGTAAACATGGAGGTTCAGAAACAGGAAGCGTTCTGAAATGATTGGGATTATTTTGGCAGAGTTAGCTGTTGTGGACATGTGAAGTTAGTGGCTGTCACTTTTTTTGTTTTTCTGAGCATATATAATCTGCCTGAGAAAATGTACTTTAATGAAAGAAGTATATAAGCCATCTAAAAGTAATCCTCTAGCTTCAAGAGTCTTGGCTCTTCACATTGAGTGCCTACGTGCTCAAAAGCTGGCAGATAACTAACCTTCCTCCAGTAGCACATGGGCAGGCTGTTGGCTGGTCACCAATACATGAAGTTATTTGGTTCAGTTTTGTTCAAACTATGTCAGTTTAACTGTGGGCTTCCACAGCATTGCTTTGATGTGAGAGCAGAATTCGCCCCTTGAGCGACGGCATCGCTCCGCAGGAATTAAGGTGTATCTAAACATTGGCTACTGTATGGGATAGATATTAGATGGGAACCATGAGTAATAAACACAGCAGTGCTGAGGAAAAGTGCTGTTAGGCAGATTTATTAGAGATTTATTCTTTCTAGTACATGACATTTTTGTTTCTTGTGAAGGTGAATGACGTGTCTCGGTAATGAGCAGTGATTTATTTAACAATGAAATATAACTTATTCTCAGAGGCATTATGGTCAAGATGTGATCACGAGAGGAGAATTCTGTGCGCATACCTTTGTTAATCCAGGAATTTCCCAATGAAATGCTGGTTTATTGGTCTCTTAGAGCCATCTGATACCTAAAAGAATGTACAGTATGTTTCAGTTTGGACTCAAAGTGCTGATCAGCATTAGCTTTTTTTCAATACACCATATCACAGAATCACAGAATCATTTAGGTTGGAAAAGACCTCCAAGATCATCCAGTCCAACCTATAACCTAACACTACCATGTCCTCCACTAAACCATATCACTAAGCTCTACATCTACACGTCTTTTGAACCTCCAGGGATGTTATGCAAGTCACTCTTGTGGGAATAATTATCTATAGAAAACAGTATTAAAAGTTTGGAGGAAAAAATACTTCTGATTCTAGCAGGCATTTGTCTTTGTCTTCCTATAGAGCTCATGATGGACGTTTGAGTGTTCAAGTGGTCCTCTTTCCGACTAGCCAGTTGTTATAGCCAGTTAACACGCAGCGGCACTATGCAATCCCATTTCAGTGTCATTTGGAAGGTAGTGGTATTTCTGCTTGTGTTTATTGAGAACTATTACTGAAGGCAATCTTTCTGGTTCGTGGAGAGTGGCCTCTCTCAGACTCGGTGATACTTCGGCTTCTGAAGTGCCTCCTGTACAAGCCTTGCCTCTGTGTTGGAAAGAATGGGTGTTCTTCAGTGTTGATACGGGCATGAGTAAACTATTCTCAATTAGTCCCTCACAGGTTGAGAGAGAGATGTGTTTCCAAGTTCATCCTGACTCGAGGAGGAGTGGATTTGGCAAGGCTGCCTGAAGGCAGGAGATGTTTTGCACGAGTTGGGAGGAAATATGAAGGAAGACTGCATTTCTGACATTGTTCAATAGAGGTGGGATTTCAAGGAGATGGATGCTTGTGGACTAAACGTGATTGAAGGTTGGAATCTCCAAACAAGTGTTAAGGTGGCCCCAGGGAGGATACTGTAAAACAAATACCCATTTGGTGGCAGCAAGCACACTGGCAAGTTGCCTTCTTCAGATGATCTCAACCTCAGCTTTGGGGGGAATCACCTTCTGGTCAAAACTCACTTCTCATTTGAAAAAGAGACAGTGATAGGAATGCTGAACGGGCACCGTAAGATCACCAAATTGATGAAACAGCTAATGAACAATCTGGAAGTGGTTGAGATGGAACAGTTTAAGAATTCTAGGAACCGAGCCTTGAAAGAAGAAATAAAACTATAAATCATCTGAGGAGAAAAGCATTCAAAATGGGCATAAACAAAGTAGATCATAATTCTCAGTGAATGTTTGCCGCACACACAGTACTAAAACCCAGCACTTAGCATTGATTTAGAACAGGCTTGTTGCAGTATAATCAGATTTTTATGACCTAACAAATATTTGTGTGATCAATGGTTTCCTTCCATTGAAATATTACTCTGCAGTATTGCCTACTCAGGCTATTCAGCAAGAAGTACAACTGAAAGTAAACCAAAGCCCAGGCCCTTTCTTTTTTACCCTTGGTAAAAGAAGCAAGAAGTAAATGGACTCTTACTGTGTTTGAATTTCCATTTGAATACGTTTAGATTGGGCATCCATCACCCTTGACATTACAGTTCAAAGTACTCTATTCACTTGCACTTTTGCCAAAAGTTAAGTCCTTTACATGTGTTTGTAAACTCAAGCATCATCTGAGCATCACTTAAAACTTTTGCCCGTGCTAGTTAACTGTTATAAAAACATCTTTACAAGCATTAAGCTTGCAATTAGTCTGTTTAAAGATCTGATGATAACAGTAATTCACCTCATTATTTCATGACCTTAGATTGCTTCAGAAATCCTCACCTAAATGTGCTGCTCCTGTATGGAGTTAACTCGTGTTTAAAAAAAAGTGCCTACTGGTCTCAAGTACAGAAATATTGTTCATTCCAACCCCCAGTGCACCCATTTTTCTTTATTACAGAAACACTTTTCTCTGAGTTTTAACCCATTAAGTGCTAACTCTATCTTGTGCAACTAGGCAGAACACCCTAGAAATACAGAGGCAAGCTGGAAGGCAGGATGATTTCCACTCTTTTTTTTTTTTTTAACCCTCATGGCACTTCAGTGAGTTCATAGATACTAACCGAGAGGGGACTGGTAAATTCTGCTCCTTTATGGCAGTGCAGTTGCAATGAAATCTTCTCAAGGTCCGTACTAATGTTGCTGTACGAGACAGGGGTTGGAGCTGTGGGACGGGATGGATGAAATCGGAATAAATTCCAGGTGTCTGTGCGTCTCACCCAAATAGCATGAAAGATCAGTTTTGTCCCTGATGGACCTCTGTTTTCACTCGGCCTGCTCTTCAGGAAGGCTCGCTCTAAGTATGTTGCTACCAGCTAAAATTCAGCTGTGTTTCATATTGCAGAGCTGTTGAACATAGTGAGGGAAAGGGGGAAGAAGGGGAGGCTGAATTTGTTTAATTGGCAATGACTTTTTCTGGCACAATAGCACACGCTTGATGATGCTATTTATGGAAGCCTATTGCCAGAAATAATAGTCATGTCAAATTATACTTCATGGTTGAGAAATATTCTCTCCAGCATGTTACCATATTTAAGCCATTTCTTCACTCTGCTATTATTTGTTGTTTTAAACCCCGTTGGTGAATCTTCTCAAGTCTTTTGCTTGTTCTGTGTTTTCTTTCCTTTAGAAAAAATTTTAGATGCATAATTCAATATTGGAAAGTTGTTTCTGACAAATGGTTTTTTTTTTTTAAAAAAAAGGAAAACAAAAAAGTAACTTTGCAGCTGTTTGTTTTTTATATCCACAATGCTTTCTCTTTCTCAGACATCAGTTATGCACACTATAACTCTGTAATTCCCCCACTAGCCAGCTACTGTTCCTTTTGTCATATGAACAGTTTTTTCTGACTTGTAGCACGCATTTTTATGGAAAGAAGAGAGTGGTGCTTTGCCACCCAAAACAATTGTAGATTTCAAGTCTTAAAGTACAGATTTATATCTGTATTCCCAAGTTTCTTGTCTGGTGGCAGTATTCAGCTGGCATCTGTGTCAACCAACGTGTTGTGTGCTGTTTGACTGTCCAGTATCTGGTAGTTTGTGTCCCAAGATGCTATGGATTAAATGTAAAATATTGTTTTTTCATTCAAATTTTCCAGGTGAAAAATTTGATTGGAGGTTCCATGTGTATTTTGTTTCTTTTTTAAATGAGCATCTGTTACAGATACTCTGAGTTACTATGGATTTTTTTTTTAAGGGCATTAAAATCCCTATGTACCTTTCTAGTTGTCTTCCTGGGGATATCTATTGCAAATTGTGAGGAAAACTACTTCTCTAACAGTCAACACTACCAACTGCAAGCAGCTGTCTTGTTTTTCTATGTCTGCAGCCGACTGTCTTGGGTAACCAGATGATTTTTGTATTCTCACCTGTTGTGCATTTAAAAGCTTTGGCTGCACTGCTAACTCAAGCCTTCTTTTTCCCTCAGTATTTGGCCATATGTGGTCATCAAATCATAGTGGTCAGCTGCTGAGACCGATTAAGTCATTTAGCTGTTCAGGTCTGAAATAAATTAAGCAGCATGAAGCAAGGCCAACCTCCCCTACACAGTTGTCAGACTTGCATCTCCTTCCAGAAGAGAGACATGTTATTTGCTTACATAGTACATCAAATGGCAAGTACGCTTGGGTTTCTGTGCTTGCCTTGGAACAGCTGCGGTCTTGGAAGGGCTGGAAGAACAGGGAGAGCCAAGTGAATTACCCAGAACTCCATGGGACTCATTTGTGCAATCCATCTAGGAACTGGAAATCAGATCTGCAAGGCAAGAGAAACTTTCATTGCAAGACAAGACTCTTGAGGAACAATGCTATGCCATGGCAATAAACCTACTCGTAGCATTTCTTACTTACAGTATGAATTTGTTTCCTGATAGTTTT
>VXAA01001318.1:507496-642516 GCA_013399115.1 Anseranas semipalmata
CCCATCCTTTGTTTTTAATTCTTTTTTTTTTTTTTTTTTTTTTTTGTAGGTGCAATGGGGAGCTGCTTCTGAGCTTTACTCTTATTTGTTCAGTGTCTGTGTGGGGTTTTCTAAGAACAATTCTGTATCATGTTTTCCAGAAAAATGCCGCCGTCTCTGCTGTAATTGTATTGTTATCCTTTGTTCCTTTCTACAAGGGAAAAACTAACACATTAATACGTTAAAAAAGAAAGCAATAATTTCATACAGTGATACATCATTGAAGTGATACTACACGGAAGTGTGGGCCAAATGATTGTATGAGCATAAGGTATCTTTCCAGCATTTATTTTTGTGTCATACAAATTTGGTCACGAACATAACAAGACATGCATGTCTTTTCCTCTCTTTTGTGTTTGGGGAAGGAAAAAAAGAAAAACTTAAGTAATCTTTAATCTGTAGTGTAGTTAACATCTCCCTAGCACTTAATATTTACCCATCATGGGGAAGTAATTTGCAGGGATAAAACAGTAAAATAAAATGGTTAGAGATATGGTGGAGCTGTATTTAAGACCCTTTCAAACATGCTGCTGGTGTTTCATATTGCCCTCTCACTTGTGGCAGCAATATTTTCAAATAGGGAGTGTGCTTTTACTGATCCCTGCAACTTCCTGGTGGCAGTTGTTTTAAGATTAGCATCATTCACTATCCGACTTCATTTAACGTCCAAGTGGAAAGATAGCGGCTCCACAAATCTGATGATAAAATGCTATAGGAAAGCAGGCTGGGTTGTAAATAGATAAATGAAGGACTTAAATTTGCTAAACAATTTGCAGATGCTAGAAGCACAGGGGATTAAAATGAGAACAGCAAACTGGAGACTGTAACAAGTATGTATGCTGTGGGCCAAGTTTGCAGAGGCCTCTACTTGGCATCTTGCATGCTATTTGGTTACTTCCACCCACAATTGACTTGTTGAAGCAAAATTGGAGCCACAAAAAACAAAACGTGAAGTCCTCCTACCATAATGTGCAGAGGCAAATAGTGCCTGTACCCATAAATCAGGTGTTTAACTATATGCAGTAACTGGAATCTGCAAATGATTGAAAGCTTCCCTATCCCTCCCGTGTGATGGAAGTAATGCTTTTAGAATGTTTTTACGTGTAGAGTAGGCAGCTCTGAAATAAAGGCACCTTGTCACCTTTCAGAATAGCTAAATGTTATTTCAGAAGTGCAGCTTTACAGTATTGAGCTTGAATGCAGTAGTGGCAAAAACCAGTTTTTGCCATTCACACCTGCATTTAAAAATGCAATTCTGGTCCTATTCCAGAAGAAGGATCTGGAAACTGGCTTTTAGAATCCAGATTTCTAAAAATAATTTTGGGGTTCTAGGAACCGCCAGTGGGTATGTGCTAACTGTCCTGTTGGAGCAGGGTTAGCTGTTTGAATTTCTATGAATTCGTATTGTCAGGTATGGTAAGTAGAAACCTTTCCAAAATTTGACACATACCAATACCCTAAGCCAGGGGACAAAATGCATTTATATTAGCAGTATCTCAAGACTTGCAATAAAACTGACTTACTAATGTGAGGTTTTTCTGGCTGGAGATATCAGGCTCATGCTAAAGCATTTTAATTTGTTCAGACATCTTTCTGGGAGATCAGGGACAGCTGGAATATTCCAAAAGTGAGTAATTTATCTAGATAGCTTCCAAACTGTAGTGGTTGGTCAAAGATCCCAAATGATGGAGGTGGAAAATCTGTGGATTTAGGAATCAGTTGAAAGTCTTTGATCTGGATCATCTTTTCTCCCTCCACTTCCAGTAAAAATAAAACAACATTCTGTCCCCAAAGGCAATGCTTTCATTGTGAGAGGAAAATACGATTTTTTCACACTTATTTTCTGTTTTAGAATAGTATAATATATCAACAAATGCTATTGTAAAGGTCTGCTGCTAAAGAAAGTGAGAATCTAAAAAGCATATAGCAGTACAGTAGGATGATACCTGGAAATAAATACTACAGTCTGTTTTAGTCTCTTCCAGACTAATCTGGCTGACTTCTTATGTATTTGTAGGTAGCTTTCAGAGTGTGGACTTGTCCTTAGTGACTTGGTGCTTACATGTGTCGTAAACATCTTTAATTCATAGCTGTTGTAATACTTGTAGTATGAAGTTTGTTACAGAGATCATCTTGAGCGACTGAGACCTCAATATTCAATAGTTGGCAGAACAAAGAAGTATTGAGTAAAGTCCAGTGCATGTTTGAGGTGTTTGTAAGGCCTTGACCTTGTCACTGATAGAAGCAAATTGGAGAGAGATCTGTCACCGCTTGACTGTCCTCATTTTTTTTTTGTTTTGTTTTAAAAAAAAAAAAAAAAAATCTTTCTCTTTGTAGTCTGGATTCCGTATTTCAACTTATGCTTGTTGGCCCTTGTCCTCATACCATGCACTGCTGTGAAGAGCCTGGCTCTATCTTCTCAGTAACCTCCTTCTAGGAATGCCAAGCTGCTGTCTAAGCCTCTCCTCCCTCCTCTATCCCCCCGTGCCCATGATCGAAGCCATCTCTTCTCCAGGCTGAAGAACTGCTGATCCCTCATCCTCTCCTCATAGAGTAAGTGCTCCAGTACCCGGACTATCCTGGGGACCCTCTGCTCACCTCACTCCAGTTTTTTGATGTCTGTCCTTTATCAGGGATCCCAAAACTGGAAGAAGTATTGGAGAAGTGGCCTCACAGATGCTGAACCGAGGGTTCTTAGCCAGACACTCCCCAGCCTTCTACCATCGCATGGTGTTAGTCTTACTCAGTTGGACTTTGCATTTGACCTTGGTGAATGTCATGAATTTCCAGTCTGTCTAGGTCCTTCAGGATGGCAGCCCTGCCCTTGAATGTGTTGATGGTTCTCCCCAGTTTGGTGTCATCTGCAAACCTGGTGAGGCCATTGATAAACCTTCCAGGTCATTGATAAAGATGTTAAACAGGAGAGGTTCCAGGACTGACCCCTTCAGTGCTTGTTACCAGCCTAGGCAGGGTACAAGCAGGTGACCACTGCACTCTGGGCCCAATCATCCAGCCCATCTGGTTGTCCACCCATCCAGACTGTGATGTCCCAGCTTTTGGTTACAAGAATCGGAAGGCTTCATAAAGCCAAGGTAAGTGACATCTGTTTTCTCCTATTGTTTACAAATGCAGTTGTTCAGTCACTGAAGGCAGTCGGGTGGGTCAGACACGATTTACCCTCAGTAAAGCTGTGCTGACTGTCCCCAGTCACTTTCTTGTATTACATGTGCTCAGATGTGGCTTCCAGAGGGACCCACTTGAGCTCTGAAAATGGTCTCACTTCTCAGATGGGAGAGGTAATGTGAATGGGAGTTGGATGGGCCCAGTCAAGAAGTTAATTAATTGCAGGATGATTATTCTGCTGCAGTTTCTCATTCCAAGGACTTTGCCGTGTAAAGATTTTCATATACATTGCCAAAGCTGAAAACTCTGTGTGTTTTCCTGCTTAATGGAGCTAATGCAGATTAACAACACAGTAGGGCTGAATACTAAACAGGCAAATTGTTCTGACACAAAGCATCACTCCAGTACCAGACCCCAGGCTGGCTGAAGCGTTCAGCGGAGTGTCACATTAAAGATGCTTTGCAGTGTGCAAGAAACAGGCTTTTGATGAACTTTCAGAACAACTATTGAATTGGCTGATGGTTTCCTAACTGCCAAGTAGGTGTTAAATATCTGGCAGAGATGTTCCTGCTGCCTTTGAGGAGGCATCAGGAATTTCCCCAGCAGTCGCTCCAGTGCTGTTACTGAGCTTTTGGCATTCTCAGCTTAGTTCACCCTTTCTGGGGTCTAGTCGCACCACTTGCTTGCATGGGGGCTGCTGTTTTTCTGCGCAGGCATCCAGGCTCGACGCTGCTCCTGCCAAGCTCTCTGCACTCCCTGGTGGCTTTGTTCCCGCAGCAGGAAAAGGGGCTCTTCCACTGGTGCCCTTGTGTTTTAAATGCAGCACAAGGTCCCGAAATCAACAGCTTTTGGCTGCTCAGGAGCTCCTTCCTCGTACCCCCCTTTCCCCAGCCGGCTGTGTCAGCTGTGCCGTCCCCTCTTGGCTGTGGCACCCGCCAGCCCTCCCCGCAAGGCTGGTGCCCCCAAAGCCCACACCGGCTCTCCTGCCTTCGTCCCATCTGCTCTGGCTGGATTCAGGGCCGGGGCCAGTTTTCACCGTGGTGCTTGTGTGGCCTGAAACGGTACTTAATATTTCCAGCAGAGATGAGTGACTTACTTAATTTGAGTCCTCTACAGGCTGTGNCTTGCTTGTGTCTGTGTATATATATGCTTTTGATTGCTGTTGGCTGGGTATATGCAGCTGCCTAGACACCACAGTTTTAACAATTTCTGCTGTGGTTTATACAGACTGACGTATCCAGGCAAGGAATGTAAGCCACAGAAAGCTGAAGATGAAACCAAGCAGGGACCATTAAACTGGTAGCAGCGAACAACTTAGCTGCAGTTTAGAATAGTACTTAATTTATGGGGGCTTAAATTACGTTGTTCCGTTTTTCACTTGACACTGCAGCAGCTGAAAAGAAGTCCTCTACGTGCATGCTGTAAATCTCAAGACCCCGCTCTTCCTGCCCCTAAGCTTGCATCGTGATTGCATATGCCTCTAGCATTTTGCTGCAACAGAAGTGGTACATTCCCAAAGATTTGCTTCATTTCTGCTTTTCTTCTAAATTCTGTATTCAGCTGAGTAATTTAAGTCTGTATTTAATTGACTGAGAGAGTCAAGTTTCTTTATTGTGGGAGGAGAGCTCTTCTCTGTGTTCAGTTTCTAATCTCTTTCTAATACATCTAATAAACCTTTATAAAAGCAAACTTTTGTTTTCCCTTCTGTCATCAGGATGAGAGACAGTACAGGTTTAGAAAATGTGGCGTTTTTATACAGTAAAGGAATAGTTAATAGAGCAAGACAGGGGTCAATATTTGCGGTAAAGTTGGTTTACAGTATAGGACTACTCCAAAAAGGAAAAATCTTTCCTTTGATTATCAGAATTTTAAATTGTTTCCTCTCAGTTGAAACTTTGTTTCTATTTTGACTCTTAATATTGCTTTTCCTAATACTTGATGCAAAAGAAAGCATTCATTTCACAATGAAAAATATCTACTTCTGAAAATCTTCTGCCACTGGGCTGACTTCTTCCTAAAATTGGGCAAATGATTGACGATTATTCCAAAAGACACTCGTTTCAAGAGAGCTACATCTCACCAAAGTGCTTCCACTGAAGCTTTTCCAACCATTTTTCTGTAAAACTGAGCTAGCAGTGGCACATGTTAACAAACTGCTCTAAGCATATCTCAGAGTTGGGACCAATGTTGTTAGGGATGGAAAAAATACTTTTTAGTGTCTCTTTACTTGTAGAGTGATTGGGGATTTTAGCAACCTTTAGATTTACTTCCATACAGATCAATTTTTGGAGATGTATTAACTATATGTGGAGGGGGAAAGGCTATGCAGAATAATTCTTCAAGGCTTTTGTTCTTCAGCAGTGATACTTGGTTGTTACTACTTCAGCTGGATTTTTTTTCTGCACATAGTGATGAAATAACACTTATGCTGCTAAAAAGGTTTGCAAATCATTTCATTGTGTTAATGTCGTACTGACTATTGTAATAAAGGTGGGCAAGGGTTTTACTGGCTTTTTCTGGAAGAGAACAAAGAATTTGAACGGATGGCTTGGGACACTTGGGCCAACTGCTCTGCCTTATGCAATCCCTTTCATTAAATTGTTGAGTCCTTCTTGAAAGTACTTTTTCTCCTCCCCTCCATTTCTGTGGGAGATTATTTCAAAGCATTATTTCTCTGAGGATCCAGAATATTTCTTTCATTCAAAGCCTAAAATTGTTCAGGGCCAAACTGCCCATTTGTTCTTAAGCAATACCCTTTAGTAAAAACAGTTCTTCTCTTGCTGTTGTGTCTTAGTTACTGAGCTGCTCCTAAATGATTTTCATCTGTAGTTCTTTCTGGACAGCATCCCTTACCTTTTCTGTGGTGTGTGTGTTTCTTTTTAAATATAGTTGAAGAACATTTTACTAGATGTTTTAATCTTTCAAGGACTAATTAAATTGACTTCTGTCAGTTTCTGCCTTAACCCTGTGCTTCTTGACTTGTTATCAGTACTTCCTTTGGTGTTTTCATATTCTCTAACAGCACCCTCTTGTATTCTAAGTTGATACCTAGGTGTCACTTTTCAAAGAAATCAGTGGTCCTTTCTTACAGACTTCCTTCCCTCCAGAGCACTTCTCATGTGGGATGACTTCTCAAGCTGGAGCACTTCAGATGTTGAGCGAGCTTTTCTGTGTATTTGCATTCCCTTCTTCTCCTCCATTAGCTCTCTTTAAGTAGTTCTTAATGTGTCATTGTTTGCTCCTTTTCAAGCTGAGTGCTTTCCTTCCAGGTCAACTTATGACATGTCGCTTTTCCTTGGGTGGCTGTAGGAGCTTGTTGGCTCTAGTGTGGATGGAATATCACCTTCCAGGGAACCCATATGGCCAGAGAGTTTTGGGAGCCAGTGCAGATTCACTGGGATTTTCAGCAGTCCTGCTGTATACTGGATACAAATGTCACATTAGATGTTTCAAACAACATACTTTGAGCTCAACAAATACTCATTTCCAATAATACTGAATTAATCAGAAAAATTTTGACTAGCCGGAGTTGCGAAGCTCATTCTGGATTTGTTGTATTCCCAACTGCAAGTTCTGGGTCTTCGGTGCTAGAGTTCAAGACTAGCCTCACCCTTCCAGGCATCTCAAGAAACTTGTGACAGACAGTATGATGTGTATCATAAGTAAAATGATACTGCAGCTTTTAAATCCTTTGGATTCACGTATGTCTCTTGCCTGTCTTTAAAGAGCAGTATTTAACTTTCATTAGAGTTCATTTCAAAAGACCTTTCTTTTAGTTTTTTACCTGGCAATCTGAGAATGCTTTTCCCTGTTAGTTTTGGTGGATGTTATGATATCAAGCTTACAATTTTACCACTGTAACTCTTAACCATTAAGTTACTGCCAAAACAATCAGGCTAATCCTTTTAAGGGTATCTTTTTGTTAGAATATCAGAAACCTTATTGAACTGCTCTGTTTGAGCAAGGGCTTGGACTAGATGATCTACCTCCTCCAAACTTAACCATCCTGTGATCAGGATACGTGGCTAAATAATATTCTTTTCCTTAGAAAGAAACATTTTTGCTTGTCTTTTTTTTTTTTTCTGTGTATTTGTTGGCTGTTAGAAGTAATGCATCTGAATACTCCTTCTAATTGATACTTCAGATGTCAAAGTGGTAACCCTTGCATTTCTTCACAGATTATTTCACATTATTATATTCACAGCAGGGGGTCCTGCTGGATGAGAAGCTNTTTTAAAGTGTACTTGGTGATTTTTTGGTATACTGTTATGGATTTCTACCTGTCTGGTTTTATGCATTCTGTAATAGCTACTTTACTGCAAATGCAGCTCTCCTGGTGTCCTCTGAAATGAAAGCCAAGGACAAGAGATATGTTTCAGAGGACCAGGTTGCTCAAAGTTCTAAATACAGCAATCATATGATTGTTTTATGGGAGGGGAAAAAAATGTTTGTCGTATTTTGTTGTTTTGATAAAAGGTACCATTTTAGGAAAAATCAAGTAGTAACTTACGTCGCAAGTGACTTCTGCAGACTATGCAGTGCTACTTTATGCTCAAAGCAGGTTCGACCACATCAGCTTGCTACAAAGATAAAGATAAGTCCTTAGTGAAGATATTAAACAGCATTGACTTCAATAGTGACCCTTGAGAGTTTCAGTCTTAAATTATTTAACTGGCTTAAGCTGAGGAATTGATATACTCCATGTAAGTACCAATGAAGCATAAGATGACTAAACTGCATTACGCCATCAGTCAGAGCCAGCTGGTTGCCAAAATATCATCACATTTTTAGTGACATCGCAGCAATAAGTGTTTATAAGGAGTGAACATTCTGGGGACTGAAGGGATCTGTTCCATCCCCGCCCTGCCCAGCCATTTTTCTTTCTCTTGGAAACAACACACACGTGCACACGCAGTCCTTCTAAATGTGAGACAATAACTTTTTGCAAAAGATACCAGGCCAAGTTATTCAGAGTTGCTTAGAGGATTGAGATGGCAGTGTTCTGCACAAAAAGTAATGCAAGATTTTAAAATGCAGTTGTGTTAAGTGAGTAAGCTACTCTTGTTCTCTGTTAAAATCTGTAATATAAAATCCCTCCATCCATCTCCATGAATTATTTATACTACCTTCAAGCTTGATACTTGGATTTGCACAGGAATGCAAATTCTCATAGCTTTCGGTCTAGAGATGCTGCTGGTTTAGCCCTGTCGAGGCGTAAACTTCAGTGCCAATGGTGCTTGTTTGAGCAATGCTCCTGTAAAAGCCCTAGGGAAACCTAGACAATTCTGTTGTGACTTGAGGTAAACTAGATGAAGTTGGTCATCATTGGTGGTCTATTTAAGGCTATGGTGTGTTGTCTCTGGGTGATTTATGTATATATTTTTTAAAAGCAAAATACTATCAGATGCCACCAAACAGCCCCATGCTGAGTAAATTTTGTAGCCTCACCAGCTGCTTCACTGCAGACAACCTTAAGATTGATCCATGCTGCATCTCACATGGCTGTCCTATCGACCTGCCCGGGATAGCTCCAGCAGCACGGGTCATGCCTGCAAGAGGGAATAACCACCCAAACATTCATCCACTATTGTGTGCAGATTTTGGCACCAGCAAGGGAAATGCAACTGAAACCGAACAGTCTGACAGTCATAGTGAGATTTTTTCACAGCACCTCAACCACCATTTCATATAATAGAAACAGCTTACAGCTTAGATGGCTGAATAATTATATCAGTTAGTGCGAGAGAAATGTAGCGGTAGGTATCTGAAATAAATTTAAAGTTGGTAATACGTGATACTCAGTTCTCTTCATGTGCATTGCCTCAGCGGTGGTTGTATTTTATTTTTAATTTTAGAAAGCCTGAATATTTTTTTTGTCTGAATTTTTGTCAGACTTCAATAAGTCTAGATAACGTCATGGCTCTGAATGACAATTGTGTAGGGCTTGGAATGTGCAGAATGTGTCAGTGATGCATTTTAGAAACAAATAAACATAAGAGGTAACACTTGCAGTAAACTTGGTAGTTCTGTTGTAAAAATGTAATACAGCTCAGTGCACTGGAGTTGGAAGCAAATGACTCTGAGCACTCTAGAAAGGGAAGGTGTGTCAAACTTTATGGCAGTTTAAAAGCAGCACTCATGATTTGGTAGACCTGATGAGTCACAAACAACCTCCATTAAACTGTACACTTTAGTGTTTAAACTCTGCACGTATTGATTTGTTTTCCCTAACTAACTTGTTTATGAAATATTTGCTAAAAGCATCTTGTTTACCTGTTGCAAGAAGTTTAATAATATTAACTGTATATTAAATAATATTAAATAATAATAGACCAGAATTATTGGCTTGTACGGGAACGCTGCAAAGATGTGCCAAATAGTCTCACATCCTGCTCCAGAGCTAGCGTCGTCCAAAGAGCTGCTTGTTGTTGGCTCCTGCCTGGACAAACTCAACTTTCTCCTTTCGGTGGCTTGCTCCCCATTCATTTTTCAGAAGAGGCAGAGAGATGAGCAGAGATGTCACAGGACAGTGTCAAGTGCACAACTGCTGCTGCTGAAAGCAGGGAAACGGGATCAGTCTGTGTGCAGTTATCATAAAAAAATAAAACACTGGCACTGAAAACTGTCCCCTTTTGCTCAGTGTTCTGGGCAGGTACAGCAGAAGGTGCACACAGAGGGGACTGAGATGTTATGAGAAGTAATGTATTGCGCTGATGTTGGAAAGAACATCATTCTTCAATTTCCTCTCCCTTGCTTCAGTGCGCTGCTGAGTAATATGCAGCATTAATTTTTTAAGTAGGTAATTTCCTTTTCTCTCCTTTTTAAAATAACTGTAGCAGTGTGTGCACCGAAATTACTACTGCTTTCTGTCTAGGGTTGAGATGGAAAATGGCAATGACATACCACAGCTGTCCAGCACAGTGGCAGCAAGAATTACTTGTGTGTAAGTGGGAGCTGGGTTGTATGGGAACTGTTTTCTACATCGGAAATAGCTCGAATTGTCTGGGATGTGCATGCAAACGCTCACTTTTCTAGACAGTGAACCCAGCTGACTTCGTAGTAAGTCGGTAGCCTGGTTCAGGTTGTATCTAGGTACGACTTTGGCTTACTGCCTGCACGAGAGCCCTGTAACTCTTCAATTTGTGCGTGCACACCCAGCAGTACAAGTTCCTACTGTTCCTCTCATCTGTGTGAAGCTGCACAAGGCTTCATGCAATCACGTTGCCTTGTTCAAAGGCAAGCTTATCGGCTGTTAGTTTCAAGTAAGGAAGCAGTCTACTCTTCTGCAAATATCATGCATTTTTTGTATCTGTCCACTTAAAGGAAATGGATATTTTCCTTAATTCTATTGAAATCCCAGGTGGTTTTCCTCTTGTTAGTGAGAACTAGGGAACTTGTCCTTGAGACATACTTTTTTGCTACTGATTTTCCCGAGCATGGCGTGAGAATATTCTCTGACTAAAGGAATATTACAATGGCTTTTTAAAAATGAATAATTAGCTGTCTTATTTGGGGTTTTGTTTTCAGCCTTTTTCTTAACAAACGGCTTGCAGGATGAGGACAAGAACTCCAGATGCTAAGGGCTTGAGTCCCAAGTACGTTGGGGAAATTCAGATGACTAATCAAGAAACTGTTGAAAATAAGGGCTCTTTGTAGCGCTGTAAGAAAAGATGAATTCTTGTCATACATAATGCATTTACTTGATGAATAAAAGAAGCTTTTCCTAATTTTGAAAGTCTTCTCTGTATTGAAATTTGGTGAATCCTTTTCCTAACATGAGAGGTGAGCATGCTTTGTGCTGGCAGGGTAATTGTTACCGTCTTTTACATTTCTTAAGAAAAAGGACAGGAGAAACTGTTGCTTCTGGGAGATGAGCTTGTGATCATCTAAGTTAGGAGGTTGACAGAAGAATTACCAAATACCTGTGTCACTGTATTTCTGAATATAGTGGAAAAATTTCTGGGGGGAGGATGAAAAGGAGCAGCGATCAGTTATAGTTCAAAGGAAAGCCTGTCCCAGCACTATGGTCGTTCTGGGGTGGTTTATCGACTAATCGTGTGTCAAGTTACACTGTCCTGTTCAAGAGAATTATTTGGAAAAGGTGTGGTAGGATGAGGAATAAACTCTTGATGCCAAGGCAACACTTGGCAGCTGGCCACTTTATTTAATGCTTTATTTCTTTCATGACCTATTGTTGTCTGCCTTGGACCTCAGTATGAGCTCTTAGACCCTGGCGGCAGCAAGATCAGATTAGGAAACTACTATATTGTTTAAAGGTCACTACATTGGTAAGTACAGCAGTCTTCAGTGTAGCTTTCTAACAAGATTTTCAACCAAAAGTCAACCCAAGAAACTTGAACAAAAACAGTTTGTTATTTCACTCCTTGCTGCTACAACAGCATAAAACTTTCAGTGGATTTCAGATTTATATTTCAAGGTTAAAAATCCCCGACTTGTCCTAAATACAAGGACAATACAATCCCTTACTTGTCCTAATACATTAACTGCTTGTTAATGTCAAGGGTTGTTTAATAAATTGTCTTTATCTTGTCAATTGCTGGAAATTAATATGTTCCTTTTTAAAAACTTATGGTGTAGGAATTATTTATCTTACCATAAATACTATCTTGTATGTAATATAAATGTAATTCTCCTTCACTGACCCTGAAAAAATAGTGACATGTTCTGCTTTGTTACTCTGGTGAAGTTGCAGCATTCGATAGCTTCAACATAGCTGAGAGCAGAACTCAGATAGCAGCAGCTGCTGGCACTGTTTAAAGGCAGAAATTCCTTGGATTTCTAGGAGGACTTCTTTTTTGACACATTTTGGAAAAGTTGGTCAACAATTTGCTGGGGGGGGCGGGGGGCGGCTAGTAACTGCAGATGTTAAAGGCATGTATCACACTTTGGGGTTTGGGAGAAATTTTCACCAAGTGTTCTTGTCTTCAGTATCTTCCAAAGGCAGCGAGGAATGTTTGAAGATCCATTTAAAAATAAATAAATAAGCAAAATCAGGTGTCATTACCAGGTTCTGTGACCAGGGCTGGAAAACGCTGAAGGCCTGTTGTGAGAGGCCTGGTATTGCTGTTACAGCTCCAGTCTTACAGTAAGTTTGGTTGGCAAAGCTCTTGAATGCTCCTAGCCTCATGCTAAAAAAAATTCAGCAAAATAGACTTCTTAAGTAATGAAGCATCAGTCCTCTTCCACCCTTTCCCCTTAATTTTTAATTTTGCTCTATGCTTCTGAACTGATTTAGTTGTTTGTTTATTTTCTTCATCTAGTCCCTTCCTGTTACGGGCTGTGTGGTAATGGGATGTTGTAATTTAATGAAGTTGTGAATGCACTTGCTTTTCAGCTGAGGCAGCTGTGGCATTCTTTCACTAGTAGACAGCGCGTTTTAATTGATTCACGATAGACTCGGGATCTGAAGCGATAGAAATCCTGTTGCTGAAACACACCTGTTTTGGATCCCTACCTACCCCCTTGTTGGGTTGTTGGCACGTGGTGTTTTTTCAGCATCACGCTGCAGCTTCTCATGGCCATCCTCAGAGCGCAGCCAGCCAGCCCTCCGCTGTGTAGGGGTTAGGAATGAGAGGGCTGTGCCGCTGCAGCAGTCAGGAAATGCCTGCCACCTCGCACAGCTACGGGACAGCAGCCTTGTGCCCATCTTATGTAGTGGAACCCACTGACTGGACCTTGGTGCACCTGATAGTTAGGGGTTGAATGTAGTAAGCCTTCCTGACAGTTTGCAAAACCCACTTAGGTCAGTTTTATTTATTTATTTTGATATGCAAAGCAAATACAGATCAAAGAACCAAGCTGTGCAACCTTATTAAGGAATAGCATACAGTCTGGGTGCACTGGCATTCTCAGTTCCTCCAGATTGAATGCTACACCATGCAAGAAATCTCCATTCCGAGATGATGCTAATGCACTGGCTGTCAAAGTAAATGGTTGCAGAGGAGTTGCAAGAGGATCATATCTTGTATTACAGAGAATGTGATTTGTCAGGGAGTAATATCAGGCTACCAGTTTAGGTACTTGGGGCCTGCAGAGATTTCATGTGGAAAACAACACAAACTCTGCTTCAGTCAAAAGCCATCCCTGCAGAATCCCAGCTGGTTACACGGTAAATTGGCAGTATCAGTATAGTGCTGGTTTGCCCTGTGCCGTTAAACTGTTAAAGGCTGTATAGTTTCTCATTGTTGGTAAGAAGTTTTGTTGTTGTTGTTTTCTCATGGTGCACCTCTTGTTTTTATAGTTCTTTAATGGAGAGGTACTGTGTCTTCTAGTCTGTTTCCATAGAAACACCCAATTAGAGTAATTTGAAGAGATTGAGACATAGCTGCCAAAACTCCTAAAGAGAACGGAGGAGGGGGAAAGAAAAGGGGAGAAGATTTGGGTTGGCAATATGTAAGCAACATTGCCTGCCTTTTGCCAGCTAACACTCGTCCATACACTCATATCTGACTGTACATCTTGCACCCATTTGGTTTGTGCTACATCTGTAATGCATTTTGAAAGTATAATTGAGTCTGGTGCTCAGCATATGTGATGCTAATGCTTGGAATGTGAGAATTTTTTGTTGTTGCATTGCTTCTTTCATATGTTTTTTATCAGGCAGTGGCCAAGGGATTGAGACCAAAAGGGGAGGGGAGAAGAATTGAGACATCTTCCTTTAGCCAACACCTCATGTATGCACACAAGTTGGAAAGGATATTTTTCTGTCCTTGCTTTGACACGGAACAGGGTAGCCTAGGTACCTGTGATCCTATGAATCTCAAACCACTTATAAAGGAAAAAAAACATATAAATCATGTGTTCTGCTGGGTCTGTTTTTGGTAGTTGAACAATTCAGTTATCTGCCTGTCTTCTTTCGGCGAGCCACAGACAGTCAGGAATTGAATCCTGCTAGAAAAGGAGAATGGAAATGAAGCAAAGATAGAGTATTAGGTGTGTTTTTTCTGTAGGCACAAAAACTAATGTTTGTATATTTAAAAACTTACCCCTACCACAAGGATCATCTCCATGTTTACATGCAACTTTGCTCCTGCCTTTCACATTGTAAGACTATGAAAATTTAAATCTCTCATGGGATGTTAGGCTCTGCTCGTACACGTAGAGATCTGAACTTCGGTGTGATCACATCTTGCATACACATTGCCTTCTCACAGTGATGGCACTCGTTCAGTATTTTCTTTACTAAGTATCATCTAGGCTATCCAGAAGACTTCTGGCTTTACTTCCTGATTGTAGTTCTGCCTTCTAAGACTCAAAGCTACCAAAACAAAACCAAAAACAACAAAACAAACAAACAACAACAACAAAAACCAACCCAAACTCTAAAGCCCATCCTCAAAACCCCACTTTTTTCAAAGAGAATGCTTTGGCGCAGGAACGTGTTAGAAATTTGGCCTTCTTTAGGGAAGGCGGTTGCAGAAGCCAGCTAATATTCGTGGTTGATTCCTGCTCAGATCCTCAGCAGGATAATCAGGATGGACACGCCAGGCCTCTTGGCTAGCAGTCTTCCAGCCTCCTCTGTAGGCCGCAGCGGCTTCAGGTATATTCCCATTTCCTCTGCCCTTTCTGCAGCTGAGGGATTAGACTGACGTGGTCTAGTAGCTTTCCTTCCTCTTCTGCTTCTTAGAAGCTGCGTACAGCTTTATTGTCAGAAGTTGGCACAGCAGTACATCATCGTTCCCGTGGAAATGGATTTGGGAGTAGCTGATGCGAGGATCCTAGTCCGAACAGCCAGCATGGGTGCTACTGACCGACTCCACGTGCCTTGTTGTCTGCCTCGAAGGAAGCATTGCATGGTCAGGTTGGAAGGGTGTGATTTGCGTTCCCTCTGTGCTGTCCAGGTGCCTGCTCAGTGGCAGAGGTGTAGCACTTGAAGCACGCAGGTTGGTGGTGATTAATGCAGCACCCTTAGGTGCACACAGAGGAGAGAGCTTCGTGACCTGTGTGTTGGAGTGTCTGAACCAAGCTGTGTGTTCTTGGATGCCTCCCCCTTCCTACATCTAAGCCTTCACGAGAATGAGATGATTTGGGCAATATTTCTAAAACCTTTAAAACTTTTTAAAAGTTCTCTCACTGCTCAGGGAGTTCTGAGGCTCGTGAGGGAGAAAGGCCTTGGGGAGGGAGGGAGGCAGTGGTTTTATGGCTATCAACACCATTGTTGACTTAGTACGTGTTAAAGATAATTTATTTGCTATCTGTTTTGCTCAGCCGGTGGAGAATCAGGGTGGTTCCCGGCATAAGACAGAGTGGGGAGAAGAATGCAGAATTCTCAGTGGAAAAGTGACTTTGTTCTGTGTTTGTTTCCTTACAGCAAAATGGCCACTAGGTTGCCAAGCGCATCGCCCCCCATGGCATCGTGAGGCACGCTTAGGGTGCTCTCTGCAGAGCAGCTGCCGCAGTGCCACCTTAGACGTGTTGTTGCTCATTTGGCCACTCTGTCAAAATGCCGTGTTCATCAATATTTTAGATTTGACAGATATGCCACAACTGATAAAGCTGCAGTGACTTTGACCTTCAGGAAATGCTTTGAGGGTTACTGAAACTTTCCAGCCACTTTCATTGCACAGAGCAAAAGGAGTATAGCTTGCCATTTGAAATTCAGTTAATTGAAATGGTAATCTTACAGGAATCTCCTGTGACTACCTTCTGCCAACTAGGTCCTAGTCTCACGGGAAGCAAGGATAATCTATGAGCTTCCTCAATGTAGTATTGCAAGAAAGCAAGTACTCTGGCTGTCTCTAATCTTCATTTGGGCTGAATAATAGACAGTTTGTGATTAAGGTATTATTGCTTTTTTGATGTAGGAAAGATGGAGATGGGTCTTTTTTTTTCTGTTTAGGCCTTCATACAGATTTTCCACAGAGCAGAGTTTCTCAACATTATTTTGGTGGGATGAACAGTCTAAAAAAAAAATCGTAAGCAAACAACTACTCCCTAAGAAACAAACCCAAAGCCCCCTGAAAAAAGAAACAGTAAAAAAAAATCCTCATTCAAAAACATCTGCAGGAAACATGGAGTGAATTGACAAACTTAAAATCTTCTCTTAAAGGAGACTGACAGTATCATGTTTAGCACCACATGTTTATATAAATGTGGATTTGCATGCATATAGGCCTCTTATTAGCCAGCAGCTCTGATTAATATTGAGCACTTGAGTGAAGTGTTGACTAGTGTGTGTAGTTAATTAGATGTAAGCATCTAATGGACCACTGTCAACAGTTGCTTCCTATTAAATGGTTATCTCTATTACAGAGACATGTTGCTGCAGTTCTCTTTCAATGCCAGAGTTAGAATATGTGTATTAAAGCTCTGTTTGTTGATTACATTTCAGGTGAACTTTGTTAAATGCTACCCCATTGGAGAGAAGTTGATGGTATAAAGTTTTTTTTTTTTAGCTGTTTCCAACAAGATCTGTGGCTAATACCAAATGTGTTTTTGGCAAATGGTCATGACTTTCCTAATGCATCAAAGTCAAGGCTGGACAGAGAGAGACTGAAGTCCTACCAGCCCGAGCAAGTAACTTTGCCTTTAACAAAGACTTTTTTTTTTTAATATCTGTACATTTAGTATGGGCAGTCAATGTAACTTCGCATTAGAAAACCTTTTTAAAGGAATTTTCTTCTACTCATTTTTTTTTTTTTTTGTGGTACTCTTCAGGTACTTGTAAAGTAAATTTGCAAGAAAAATGTAGTTTCAGGTCTTGATGCTGCACCTGTAGTGAAAGTGTGAAATTGTTTCTGGTAGTTCAACCAGCTAAAACTTGCAAAAACACAGGTCTGACACAAGAAACAACCGATTAAATCATAAAAAAGCAAAGTACCTGTTATGAATAGACCTTTCAATAAATGCTACCGTTCTGTTTGTGTGATGTGTATTTTTCATACCACAAACTCATTTTTCTGCTTGTAGATCTTTAAGTCTTTGCATGTGTACCGTTTAAGCCATATTGCATAAGCTGCCTGCTTCTTCCTTTTTATCAGCAAGGGTTGTGCCAATGTTAGTCTTCCAAGCTTGCTTTTTCCCTTCCTGGTATTCTGATTAAGTACAGCTCTGCTGGTGTTTTTGTTGTTGTTGTTGTTGTTTTAAACAGTGTTTATTACTGCTGTTTTCATAACGGAAAGTTTATACTCTAAAATTAATTGTTAGATGATTTTATTTGGTAGCAATGATTTTCTGCAAACTTCCCATGCAATTCTGGGAGGCCCCAAAAAACTTTATTGTATTTTACTCATTAACTCTTTCTCTGCTTGTATGGCTGCAGTGTTCTTTTATGTTTCTTTTTGTTATGAAATAAGTGTTCTTTTGTTATGAAATAGGTAAATTTTTAGTAATATATTTAAACAAAAAGACTGCTGTATGTTGTACCTTGTACTAATGATTTTTTTAGTCTTCATTTCTCAGTGAAGCCCAGGTTAGATGTAGCGCTAAGGACAAGTGAGGAAAACAGCAGGAGCCAGACTCCGAGTTCCAACTTTGAACTCATTTTCAGCATCTGGTTTTAGGATTTGATCCCAGTGAAATTTCATGATGTCCTGCTTCCAAGGCTGGCTTTCAAATGCTGTTTGTGATGGTTTTCCTCTACTCCCATTGACAGACAGGACTGAGAATACCCTTGAGCCTTCTCCGAATCCCAAGTGGTACAAGCAAATAAATTATGAACAGGATTTCTAGGACAGGAGATTTAAGCTTGTTGCAGCCGTTTTTACACCATATATGCATCTGACTTATCTCTAGAATGATCACATCATCTAGCACATGCCCATTGTTTGCTGACTGGGGAAAAATGAAGAAATAGCAAGTAATTGCAGATACAGTCCTATACACCAGTAGTAAACCCAGAAACATAATAGTGAAAAGCATGAAGTTTAAAACGGTCTAGAATGGCTTTTTGAAGGGAAGATTGTAGATGGTCAGTTTTTGAAGTCCGTTCTTTGTCCTCGGAACATTTTTCGCAGGTGCTGGAAAAGACATTGAGCTTATTTGATGAGTGACGGTTGTTATTTAAAAAAAGTCACGTGTTAGAAAAGCAGGCGCCACTAAACAAGAAGACTTGACAGTTCCATCTGTAATGTTTTTGCTGGCAAAGTAAATCAGATATCGTTCCAAGGTCTGTACAACGCATGCTGCAAACCTCTAACACTGGAAAGAACTTGAGAGTTTAATGTGTTCTGGCTTCACGTTACATAAACAGGGGTCCCCATGGTCCTATATTGATTGGGCTTGTGTTCCACCACTGGTTTTGTGGGTATATGCTAGCCCATAAAATCACATTTTTGTTTTTGCCTGCCAACTCTCTTCTATTGCTTTGTCTATTAGGCTGCAGTGGTAAGTGCTACAGCTGGTGTGCTGAGGGATCCAGTGCAGAACAGTCAGACCACTAAATCTCAGGCTGATGAGCCTGGGAGAAACCCCTTGCAATTTGATAGTGCAACTAAATGTATGTCATGAATTGTCAGAATTACTTTATGCTATTTTGAGGATGACTGCATATCCCCTGGTATCAGCACAAGCAAATATCGCAAGTACTACAAATACTTTGCAGCACATAGCTAGCAGTGCAGCCTAATAAAAGGACTACTGTTTGTAACCCAGAGGTAGTCAGATGGGAAGAAGACCCCAAAGTGAAAGATCACGTTTAACATACTCCAGTTATTTCATCTGTCTTCTCCCTTACCATTCAGCTCTTGGTTTTTAGTAAAACTTTTTGTCATCCGTGCACGTGAGCATGAAACACGAAGCTACAGTGAAATCAGGAAGCCTAGCTAGCTTTAAGTGGTTGACATTTGACTGTACAGTAGGATTTAGGAAGTCATCAAACTTCTAGGAATTTAATTTTTTTCTGTAGCAGGCAGCAGTTAAACTGACTTAATGCTTGTACAAAGACTGTGGCTTCCATTGCCATCTTATACAATTACATAGTGTGTTTAGACTTTGCTAAAATACTGACTTAACTGAGTGTCTGACACCTCTGTGGTGAAGGACTCTGCAAACTGGCATCCTTAGACTCAGCATCAATTCGCGTGACCTTCTGCTGCTTTCGGTCACTTACATCTCCAGAAGGGCAGTATAAAAACTGTGCTTAGCACTGCACTGGTTTGCAATGCCTTCCTGACATATATACAGAGTTCTTGCATTTTCTTCCCCGTTTCCCTTTTGAACCCTTCAGCTGTAGAGCTTCCAGTGATGTGTCGTGCCTTGGCTGTACTTGCAGCCCTTTCCAGTAGCTTGTGCCCACCTGTACAGATAATTTGGTGGTGAGGACCAGGCTACGCTTGTATAGTAGGGTTAAAACTTAGTAGAGACTGAAAGGGTGAGGAAAAAGAGTGTCTTTATTAAACTTTGCTGACTGTCACCAGTGTCCATGTGAGCAAGGTACTGCTAGCTCTAGTTTCACTGCCAAGGAGTAAATGACAATAAGCTTATTTTTCTTAGGTAATGAAGTCATTCTCTCGCCTTCAGCTGTAGTGATATATAAGTTGTTATGACAAGCGTTCTTATTTCTCAGTAGACTTCCCTGTGCCAGTGTCATTAGGACTTTCTCCCAGAATAATCAATTCTCTGCCTTCTCGGTGTAAATGGGAAGAACGCGCCAGCTGGCAAACTTGTTTTTTTCCTATCTGCAGCTTCTGTCCTTGTGATCCCTGCCTTGTGTCTTCACGAAGCTGCCATTTGCTATGCTGTGTGGAGGTAATGATTACTTGACAGAAAGGGACAAAATTCCAAAGAATTAAACTAGAGGGAGCATATTTTTTGCTGGACTTCAAATAGGGTGATCTTGCAATAGAAAGCCGTTCGTTCAGTGACTGGCATGAATTTCATGACAGCAAATAGCTGAGAGGCTGAGAACCAGCAGGCATCTGGTCATATTCTTTGAATTGGAGAATCGCTTTTATTTTGCATATAGCATTCAGGTGTGCGTAGCTATAACTGAACTCCATAAAATTAGTCTGTGTATATTTGAATTGCAATATTAATTCATTCAGAGTGGGCTGATGGGGGAAGCTAAGCAGATGTTCTTAGGACATCTTACTGCATCTAGTATTTGTAAAGATGCTGTTTGCTCTCCAGTTACTTTTCTTGCCAAGGACTGTATTGCAAAAGTCATCACTCTAAGGAAAAAGGTACTCTAATATGATTTGAGAATAGGGATGTTCCAGTGTTTTGTGTTCATTTTCCGGTGAGATCCCTGTAACCATTGCTCAGGTTCATAAATTCTGTCCTGTGTCATTAGAGGGAACACACTGCGTAAGGAGTAAGTAACTATTTTGCCAAGTTAGCCTTCAATTATCTAAGGAAATGCCTTCTTTCATCCAATTCTTACTGCAGCACTTATTTTCACAGGATCTGAAAGCAGCAAACATACTGGGGGCCCTGTTGTGGAAGGTGCTGTATAATATAAGCAATAGGGTGTTTCCCCAAACAGTTTTTATTTCATATGGTGAAGGTGAGGAGGGGAAACAAAAATATCCACAGTTAAACCTTCATTACGTACAGTTCTCGTAATGATTAGCAGAGCCTCTCCAAAGATCCTGCCTTTTAGCTGTAGATTTCCTTGTAGCAACTCCTGCTGCTTCCTGCCTTTATCCACCAGATCTTGCACATGCTAGCATGGCAGCTCCGAACAAGACAGTGCTCCACGTGAAATGCATGGTCTGAAAACCTTAGCTGTGTTAATTCCTGTTTTTTTTTATGCTTTTTTCCTACTTTAAGCTTCCATTACTTCGGACAATCAAAGCTTTCTTTAATCTGTTGAAATACCATAAATAATTTTAAAATAATAATTTTACTGTAATATAACTTCACGTGATTTTTAGGAGCTGTATAATCTTTGGACACTATTCACCTGAAATTCTCTTTGGACTGACCATCTTGCATGTAGTTTTAACATGCTTTCTTTTGTTTTTGTTTTTTTTCACATCCATCCTGATGTCTGAGGTGCGGTAGCTAATGTCTAATGTAATGCTGTGAATTCCTTATCTGTGTGTTGCCTAGAAAATAGATGGATGTTACATGTGAAAATTGAAAGCATTTTGCAATTTCCATAATTATTGTGTTGATATCAATTTATATTATAGTATCTATTATTGTAACATTAAAATATATTGTTATACAGTATTATGTAAAAAAAAAAAAAACACGAAATATATTGCATGAAATATTTTTCTTTAACAAGTTTATCTTCTGTTGTTTCAGTTCAGTTTTGCTGTGCAGGTCAAGTCTATTTTTAGTCAAGTAAATGCATCACAGAACATCTTCTATCGTGTACTTATGGCATGAAGCAAGTGGAGGGGCTCCTCCCGGGTACAGACTGTTTATTTTCACCTCAGTGCTTGAGGGAGATTTTTGCCTAAAGAACAGGGATGCTTTAGGACTGCTTTGAATATGCTTGCATGCTACTGGTACATGGTTTGAGTACCAGAACAATAGATCATTTTAAATAAGATCTTATTTATTAGTTGGACATCAACAATACAAGAAGTAAATGTTCCACGAGGGTCTTGTAGAGCACGAGTACTACAACGGAAAGAAGTCAGATGTGAAGAAAAAGCTAGTCTGTTCTTATCCCCCCCCCCTTTTTTTTTTTTTTTTTTGAGACAGTGACTGAAGCATGGCGTTCAAAGAAGAATAATCAGTCTGAGATTTAGTGATATCTATTATAGAACTGTACTGAATTTCAGGCTGGATATCAGGAAAAGGTTCTTCACTGAGAAGGCGGTCGGGCACTGGAATAGACTCCTAGGGAAGTGGTCACAGCACTGAACCTGATGGAGTTCAGGAAGCATTTGGGCAATGTTCTCAGACATATGGTCTGATTTTTGGGTGGTCCTGTGTGGACACAGGAGTTGGACTCGATGATCCTTGTGGTTCCTTTCCAACTCAGGATAGTCTATGATTCTGTGACTCGATGAATTTAAGATGAGTTTTCTCCTCCCAAGCACATAAGTAAGAGACTAACTTGGATCACAAGCACCTGAGCTGTCAAGTTAAAGTAGTGTGAGTCTCGACAGGGTGGAGAGATGGGCAGAGAGGAACTTCTTGAAATTCACCAGAGGCAAATGCAGGGTCCTGCACCTAGGGAGGAATAACCCCATGCACCAGTACAGGCTGGGAGCTGACCAGCTGGAAAGCAGCTCTGCGGAGAGGGACCTGGGAGTCCCGGTGGACAGCAGGTTAACCATGAGCCAGCAGTGTGCCCTTGTGGCCAAGAAGGCCAACGGTGTCCTGGGGTGCATTAGGAGCAGTGTTGCCAGCAGGCCGAGGGAGGTGATCCTCCCCCTCTGCTCAGCCCTGGTGAGGCCACACCTGGAGCATTGTGTCCAGTTCTGGGCTCCCCAGCACAGGAGGGACATGGAGCTCCTGGAGCGGGTCCGGCGGAGGGCTACGGAGGTGATGAGGGGACTGGAGCATCTCTCACATGAGGAGAGGCTGAGAGAGCTGGGCCTGGTTAGCTTGGGGAAGAGGAGGCTCAGGGGGATCTGATCAATGTATTTACATTTCTGAAAGGAGGGTGTCAAGAGGATGGGGCCGGACTATTCTCAGTGGTGCCCAGTGACAGGACAAGAGGCAACGGGCACAAACTGCAACGCAGGAAGCTCCGTCTGAACATGAGGAAAAACTTCTTTGCTGTGAGGGTGACAGAGCACTGGAACGGGTTGCATAGAAAGGTTGTGGAGTCTCCTTCCCAGGAGATATTCAAAAGCTGTCTGGATACAATCCTGGATATGTGCTGTAGGGGACCCTACTTGAGCAGGGAGTTGGACTAGATGGTCTCCAGTGGTCCCTTCCAACCTCAACCATTCTGTGGTTCTGTTTTCATAGAATATTGGGGTTGATGCTGGCTTTTCAATCTGTGTGGCTTTGCTGAACATAAGGTGCTTAAACTGATTGGTCACCATGTGCAAAACAGATCATACCTGAAATGAGTATCTCTTCACCTAGAAATAAGAGGTGCTTTTCAGTGAAGGTTATAATTGTGGTGAACTCCACCACTAAGCCCAGTGTGTAGTTTACTTTTGCAAAGTGAATGCAAAGGACTTCCAGAAGCACTTTGCAGCCCTGCCACTACATTTGGTCTAGTAGTTGCAGCATAGTTGCAGAAATGAAAAGTTCTCTAAGGTGGAGACCATCTAGTTCTTCCTTGATACTTTTTTTCTTTCCCAAAGGTGGGACAATTTGCGCTTATGAATAATCAACATAAATTCTCACCCGAGAGACTCTGACCTACTGAAAACACACAATACAGGCACAGCCTGTTATCGTTACATCTGGGAGCATGGCTGTGTGAAGCAGCTAACCGAAAGCCTTTGCTGCCATCACTCCCTGAAGTGCAGCAGAGAGTAGACACAGCCGCCAACCAGCTGAAAATCTGCACAGTGACTGCTGCTGCACACCCAGAAGGCTCTAATTAGATCCTAACCAGCCAAAAACACTTCTAGAAAAGTCTCTCCGTCTCTGGAATGATACTTCTGCCTTGGCTTGTGAAGTAATTTTGTTACGTGGGTATCCCTTGTGGTGACTAGGTGATTGGACACTGGCCATCGTAAGCTGAACCTCCGAGGTGCCAGGCAGGGCAGGATCTGTGTTTTGTAACTGAGGGAGTAAACTGCTCAGTGTCTCAAAGCCTCCTTCGTATTCAAGGATATAAAGTTATGATAAATATTAAAAATAAGCGTTCCAGCTTTAGGTCAGTGTTTTCATTTCTCCTAAGATTTTTTGCAGTAAGAATAATTAATCATTTAAGCAGTCAGAACTGACAGCTGTTGTTTGATGGAGGAAATCACACAAGGAAAGAAAAATTGGCAAGAGATTGTGGGAATACTGAAGTGGCCTTCTGCATTGTTCAAAGTGACAATTTTGTTCATTGTTTCCCTTGGACCCTCCTTTATCTGCTCACTGGTCAGCTGGTTAGCTTTGTGCCTGCAGGGTTTCGGAAAGGTTGGGACACAGGGCTGCACGATGATCACACAATTGTGCACTGAGCTACGGCTCCTGTATTCTTGCTATAGAACAAAAAGGCTATTGTTTGCAGCCTAATAATAAAGCAGGAAAAAATCACAAAGGTCTTTCCTCTAGATAGTAGGTTGGCTTAGCTGCAAGCGGGAGAGAGCTATGAAGAGTTTGTTCTGGAAATGGCTTCTCCAGTTTGCATTTTCATTTCACTGTCTTTTACTGATGCCTAGAGAAGGTTCTCCATAATACAGCTGCACAGTCAGGTAGGATTTCTGACTGTAAGCTGATATGAGTAGTTTAGCACTGGAAATTTCTTTTATTATTATTTTTTCAGGCTTAGTTGCAGTTTGGATATTTTAGAATCATTAAATCCCAGTGGAGGATTGACCAGACCTTTGTGCGTGCCTTCACCTCTCTGATTGAGAAGGCTTTAGACACTTGTTAGGAGCAGCATACCTCAGTAACAAAATACTTAAGGACTTGCCAAAGTATAACAAGTAGTACATATTAGTCGTCTCTTGGAGACACATTCTGCTGAAGTATACCAGGGTATGGAGCCACTTCTAGGGAAATTCACTCCTGAAAGGTACTGATGTATAAAACAATACCTCAAATGTCGAATATAACTTTTCATGGGTCAGCAAAGTTCTGCATAGAGTGGCTGGACCCTATTTTTCTCATTTGATGTCAGACTTAGTCTCCTTCCTCTCCCCAGTCTGGTTCAAAAGGGCCATGTGACAGGCTTGAGTAGTGGAGAGGTGTCATCTGTGGCATGGTAACTTCTAGGGTCACCTCCAGACTGTGGGATATGACTCCTTACATGGAGGAGAAGACAGATGCAGAGACTACCTTCCTACGTCTGGCCTCTGCCATGGCCAGTTTGGCCTCTTAGTACATCTTATTCTGCTGTCAGCAGTGCTGGGGGGTGCTGACCCAGTGCTTGTATTAGCAAAGTGCAAATCTGTGTATTTTGCTTGTGTAGATTAATTGTGTGCTTAATTCCTATGTAAATTTGCACACAAAATTTAAGATGGTCACCATGAAATAACTATTCTGTAATTTCTTGTACAAACACTTGTATGTTTGCATATAGACACTTCCATTTCCAGATGAACTCACTTGTGGTTTTAATCAGCTGCCCAACAGGTAATACAGTCTTTAGAACTGCCTTTATTTAACAGCTGTTAAGTTTGCCTTCTGGACAAATGAAGCTTTATTGAGTGGCTTACACTAATATGGTAAGAGGTGGCTTGTTCCTGGAGATGTACAGAATTGAAAGCATAAGCAAAACAGTACGTCATGGGGGGTAATAACTTTATGGGGAGTCCACAGTCATCAGTGATTTCTTATTGAAACTGAACTTCACTACTTCTAGAATGAGAAATTCTGTTTAAATATCAGATAGAAAATACAGTTTGATGCATACAGGAAATAAGGGTGACTTTTTTTTTCTTTTAAATGCTATCAAACACCAAATTTTGTGGTAGAGATTTACAAATCCACCCTTGAGATACTGAAATGAGAAAAGGAAAGGTATTCTGAAAAATGTATTAAAAGGGCGAGTAGGATTTTTCTTCTTCAAGGTTGCCCGTCAGCTTGCCGAGAGGTCACCTCCAGCCCTGCAGGAGAGCAGCGGACAGTGCGGACAAACGGAGGGTGCTGTGGCTGGCTCGCTGCAGCGTACTGCCTGGGCTGCCAGTGAGCCCCAGTATTCACCGTCCCTCTTGGGATGTGATGAGCCAAGCGATGGCGTGGGGCTGCGTGCTGGAAGTAGAAGTCGTGAGTCATTGATTTACTTCCCTTCGTAAACAGGTGGCCAAGCGAGGAGGTCCCTTGGCGGCAGCAGTACGCAAGTTGCCGCTGTTCTACCGAGAGAGTGTGAACGGGCTGTACGAGGCTCGAGAGCTCTGCCGTGGCACACGTGGATACGGCTCCAGTGCAGGCAGCTATCGCCATTTTAGTGAGACCAGAACGTCTAGAAGACATACACGGACGTGGGGGGGGGGGGTTAATGTAACACATGCAAAGACTTTCTAATAATCCTGAATGGATGTCTCCTACAGCTGAGTTTTATGAGCGGGGCTTTGGTGGTGATTTTTTTTTTTTCACAACTGACTAGTCTGAGCAGTGTAATTGGAAAGAATAGTTGCTTGGATTTTCTTACACTGCTTTATGGCAAAGAACTTACTTTCAACTCTTAGACTAACAAAGGCAAGACATTAATATTCCTTCTTGCATAATTCTTGCATTTCTTTGCATGTAGACTGCCAGCAGTGGTGCCAAGCTGGCTTTAGTTTCCTTTGATAGTGTTTTTTGGGAGACTGATTAGAATTTGCGACTGATGATGCTGCATGTGGATTCTGATCTTTTGCTCTTCTTCCGCTAAAAGACACTTCATGCATAACGTGCTCTTATGCCAGTGGGAATTTAACATGGTTTAGCTGACTAAAGAAGGCACCTGACCTCTTGGTTTTGGTGGAAAAGTTCTAGTGCTTTCACTTGAACTTTGGTATAGCCATGGGCAGGTACAGGGTGGTATTTTTTTCTTCTTACACTAACAGGAACTCCAACCATTTTTACCTTTCATCACCTTTGAGCTTTTGTAACTGATCCTGTACAGGTTGACTGAAACAAAAAGACCATGCTTAAACTAGAGCTTATTGCTTGTAAAATGATAATCAAAGGAAGCCACCGAACTTGAAGAGCTGCTGCGTGCTTTGAGTATTGCCATGGAAATCTCTTGTCCAGTTTTGGGTTGGTTAGTCTATGTTGTGAGAAACCATAGCATTTTCTTTCTACTGTTCACACAGTGGCTATTTTGATAAATGATTGTGTGATTAAAGGCTCTGGAGCTGAATGCTAATGACTGAAACCTTGTGGTTTCACTGTGTGCGTGTAACAAAACATGTTTATTGATGCCTAGCTTCAGATAGCTGGAGAAGCAGTTGTTTCACAGTGAGAAAGTGAAGCAAGCAGTTGAACAAAAACCCTGCTGTCATTTGGCAACGCTACCACGAGCAAAACCTGTAGCTATGTTAGAGACCACTAATGTTTGGTATGTTGTTGGCAAACTGTTCGTTTTATTTGTGATGGCAGATCCCCAACTGTCTGTATGCTGCAGCAACAGATGTAGCCAAAATTCACAAACACACTTCTGCCTTAAAGCACTTTCTCTCTTTTTATATATGGACAGTTTAGGATAGGAGCTGTTTGGTTTATGCCTCTTTTTGTCCTGTCATATTCCCTTCCTAGCTCAGTTTATAATTCCCTGGACTTTTGTGTGCAAATAACAGACGTTGAAACTTCTGCATTGTTTTAGTCTTAATCAAGTATTGTTGTTTTTATTTTGGGGCCAAGTTTGTTATTTTTGAGTGTTTTCCCAGCATCTCTGTTCTTTTGGAAGGTTTTTAAGAGCTGTTACTGACCTGTGATAGCAGCAGTTCTGTAAAATGCTGACCGTGATTTTATTTTCTTTTTGCATTTCTGAGGTAGCTGGAGTCTTGAAGGTCACACAAACTGCACTGGAAGTTTGCAAGTGTTAAAATTGAGATCCTATAATTATCTTCCTTAGATAGTAGAAAAATAAAATGCTGTTTTAAAAAAAAAAAGTTGTGTTTTTTTTTTTTTTTTAGTTTTATTTCATAGGCTATAAACAGCAAACCCCCCAGTTCTGGTAAACTTACTTAAATGCAGTAGTACTGGGTGTTTTTGTCTCTCCTTGCACTTGAAAGGAACTGTGTAAAGGGGAATGAATGCAAACATCAGTCTGGTCTCCAATCCTAACCTGAAATTTGGCCTAGGAAAAGAAAATCCCCATTTCTCCAAACTGTTTTTATGGGATCTGTACATCAGTCAAGCTCTGAGAAATTAAGTGGCTAGTTCAGTTTCCACCTTAACCATACAAATCGGTGTTTTTTCACATCGTTGTGACTCAAGTCAAACAAAACTAGGTATTTCTGGCTGCTGCTTCTGTGTTGTAATTCAGGTCAGAAAGCAAGAAAATTCTGGGAGTGGCAGGCCTGCGAAGACAGATGCTGCCAAGTTGCTCGCAGCCTTGATCTGAGCTGCATGTGTACGCTGGTGATTGAGATAAGTGCAAGCTGTCCTGGGATGCTCGTAGGAGAGGAGGGAGGTGCCGCCTTGGGCATGTAACACTTTCTAGTTGCGAGATTCTTTTTTCATGACTTTTTCCATGGAAAATTCTGGTTTAGGAGAGAAGGGAAGACAGACATAATCAGAAATGTGCACTGTAGGAAGGGAGTAAAACAATCTTACTGTCACTAGCCATATGTTGAAGATCACAGAAAGCAGTTGCGTGTAGAAATCCTTCCTTAGGTGCTGCTCTAAACTTGTATTTAATCCATTTCCTGACAGTCATCTTTTGAATCTAGTGCCTCAAAATATGTTGTGTACAGTGGCATCTTACTGCAGACTGGTTGGCAATCTTCCCATGTGCCTATTTACTGAAGCACCTTACACCATCTCATAACCGCGTGGCTCCATGGCCGCGTTCCCAGTTAGTCTTCCCCATCTCGCTTCTTTGTGTCTTGGCCTAAATAAGAGGATAAGTTCTCTGGGGACAGAGAAGAGGTGCCATATAATAGCATAATAAATACCTGCATCAGGAGGTGGGTATGGCTGGTTAGCTTAGAGGGCAGAGGAGGCTTTCAGTAAAGAACTGTTCCTAATTGCTTATTTTGAGCGCGATCAGAAGGTGTTTGGAGCTCTTCAGAAAAATGTGATCTTCAAATTGATAAGGTATACCTTGATTTCTCTAGCTAGCTAGTCATTTTTGGTTTGGGAGACTGAAATCGCTGCAGATCATCATTTGTGCCTTTAGAAAGAGTTGGTCCTCCAAAAAGATTTGAAAATTGCTGGGCTGAACTCCCAGCACTTCCAGGCTACTGTGGGGCAGCTGGTGGTGGAGAGGCAGGTCCTGACCGAGCAGGCTTCCAGCAGCCAAGATTTACAGCCTTAACTCAGGTAGCAGAAACTGGTGTTCAAATAGATTAGCAGTGCTTTACGTAGCCTTATCTTTCATCAGGCCAGGAGGGACTTGTTGCCATTTTAACAAATTCTTTTAGCACATTGTTTTGTTATTTAAGGCAGGCTTGGCAAAGCATCAGACAGAATGGTTCTTCTGTTCTCCCTGGACTATTGTCCTTTCCCTCTAATCTTCCCCGAAGTCTGTTACAGGATCCTGCTTCTCTTTTGCCTCTTCTGTCACTCCTTTCTCAAAAACAAAACAAAACAAACAAAAAAACCCTGCCCACCAGCCCACCACATCTGATGATTTTGTGGCATGGTATTCTGTTACAGTGCTGCATTCCCTGAGATGGAATCACTTCTGAAAATGCACGTGGTTTAATCATCCACTTTTTTCATGACTGTTTGATTTTAGGTAGCAATAAAAGTGTGTATTCTCTGTGGCTATAATTTGCAGCAGTGTCTACACTTAGGTAGGAAAGCTGTGTGTAGTTTTTCACTGCTGCTGGATGTGCCCTTTCCATTCCTAAACCCTCACAGGGTCTTTTGCCCGCCTCACAAGGGTGGAGAACACACCTCATCCTCCTTGGCATTCGCTGCCACTGCAGCTACTTAGCCCATTGTGCGAATGAATAGAAGGAGATGCAAGATGACCCTTAGAGGGAAGAAAACATTAATTAACAGCTCCAAGCAGTTCTCAGCTGAGGAATAGCTTTCTTTGCTCCTTGGAAACAGCATTCCTCACTAACTCCATTATATATGCAAACTTGTTCAGCTTTTTAAAAGGCCCAAGCCTGTGAGATGCTGGATGCTGTGAGTCGCTATTGAAGTCATGGGGAGTTACAGCAGGTACGGCTTGCTTGCAGGAGGCGTTAAGGATCCTAATAGATGAGGGAGGGAGATGCTGGTGTATTTACTAAGTTAACAGTGTTCATTTAACTATTACATGCTAAATGCAAGCTTTAAGCAAAGCAGGAGATGGATTAATCTCTCTCTAATTAGAAATCTGGTATGTGAGGGAGGGAGGAAAAAGGCTTTTCTGTTGGCTGAGTAGCAGGGAGATATGCTGTTAGCATAACTTATTATAAAAGCCTGGTAGTTGATCGTGGAAGTAACAGTTAAGGCCGAGGAAGTTGGTGGGAGATGGGTCCTGTATTTTTCTGTGAGAATGGAAATACGGTCGTACCTCTTTCCTAGCTTGTACGTAGAGCTTGCTAAATTGTGTGAGCTAAATGTACAGTGAATGAGTTTATCAACTGGATACGTTTTAAGTGGCAGCTGCTAGCAGGTAGGACGGACGTAAATGGAGAAATAAAATGGGTTTGTGGTGAAAAATATGGACTTTATGTAGTGTTATGTGGGTGTGGGAACATTTGCCTTTATGATTGCCACCAGTGAGAAGAGAAAGTAGGGTTAGATCTAAAACTGATCCTTCTTTCATGCTTAGCTCCTTTCCCAGCATTTTGGGCATTGCTGGCAAAGTTTGCAGGGCTTGCTCAACCTTCTCACCAATTTCACAAAGTGCATAATGCATCTGCTCCTAAATGTGAAGGTCTCTAGCGTGCTCAAAACTTCAGTTTGCTGGGAAATTTGGGCTGGTGTTTAGGCTTGGCCCAGGCCTTCCTATAGCATTGCAAAGGTGTGTTTTTTATTTTTAATTTTTTTTTCTTAAGTTCTGAGTAAAAAAGACTTCCCTGAAAGTGCTGATTGACAGAGGAGTCGATTGACAGAGATCTTCTGTTTATAGCAGGCAGCGAGTTAAGCTGCTTGTAAACAGTGTTCCCGTTGCCCTCTCCAGTCTGAGGTGGCAGAGACTGACAGAGCTAATGAATTCAAAGGCATCTGTATAATCCCGTTTCACGCTGCTAGAATCCATGCCCTTTAAATACATTGCATATTTTAATTTCCCGTCTTCCTGGTTTTCCAGGGATTTTTTTAAAACTGTGTATACATGTATGTATGTTTAAAATAAATGCTACTTGCACACACATTGTATATGTTTAATTGCCCATGCTTTCAAAATTCAGTAGGACTTACCAGTAATGCTGTGGAACTGGAGAGGGGAGAGAGCAGATGGTTTGCACTAAAATGCCTCTTGCCTTCAGGATGGGCTTAACAATGCAAGATTTAGATGCAGTTACAGTGCGTGATCAATGCTTAGCTCAAAGGCATGGCCGTAGGTAAATCCAAGCATCTCTTATTCCGAGAGCGTGTCTGTGTCGCTGGACTGAGCTCTCATTTTTCCATTCCCTTTAGTCATATGACATTTAATAAAGGAATACAAAGCACTTAAGTTGCCTAATATCTTCAGACAGAGATGTCAAAGGCACTGTTCTCTCTATTGACACTGAGAATGGTTCGGAGGAGAGAATTTCTTCTTTGGAAAACGCTGACTTGTTGGAATCAAAACTTTTTAATAGGAATGCATGTGTTTGCAGAAGTGGAGGTACCATCTGATTTTGAAATAGCCAGAAGCTCGGTTAGTAAGGGTATTTGTGTGAGACATGGGAGATGTGCACCCAGCTCTGATCTGTCCTTGAGTAAGGCAAATCCCAGTCTTCAGGAAAACATCTTTGAAGGCATGTGTTCTTATCCTAGTGTGAAGTAGATCAATGTTCAGTTGCTTAAATAGCTTGCTGAGGGGAAAAGGTTTTATGCCCAGTTCTGCCATCTAAAGAAAAAAAATGGAAAAAATTGTTTTTCCAAGTGATTTTCACTTTGGTAAAATTTCTCTTGTAGCAATGAAATGACTTGGAAGAGGAAATGGGTTTGCTTATGATAGTGGAAGTCCTTCCCATATCTCTGAACTGTCTCACTATAAATGAACCATAAACGCAGCTAAGTGTTAGTCGAAGCTAATGACAGCCAGAGGAAAAGAGCAGGTCTGGTGGAGGCTGTGTACAGGCTCCATCTTAAACCTGCCCGATGCTCTTGGCTTGGTGTTACGCGAATGGCCACACCGCTTTACCACAGCTACCTGCTCCATTCCCGTGCTCTCTCTTTGTCATGCAGTCATCTGCTGCTCAGAACCGGAGCAACAGCTATAACAGCATGGGGCGTATGCTGATCGTACGGCGTTGTTCTCTGGGATCCATCAGCAGGGGCATTGCCCAGGGGGCCGTGCTGAACAATAGGATTTGTCTGTAGGACGTGTTGAGCGCACGTCATGGGGAAAGTCATGGGCACTGAAATGCGCTGGTGGAGAGTCAGGTCGATGTTCACAACTTAACACTGTTCAGGGGCTTACCTCTCCCCGTTCCTTTTCCCTTCTGATGGAGTAACAGGTTTTTGCCTGCTTGACCGAAAAGATCCCTTGGAGTTCACTCTTGGCTTAACAGAAGAGCTCAAAGCTGAGACTACACGCGTCTCTTCTCCTGTCCAACTTGGTAAGCGGGGATTTAGCAAAAGCTGCCCCTGGAACCTCCCACACACGTGGATCTGCAGCTCTGTGCTGCCAGGTGGAGCCGCAGGGGCCTCAGAGGGGACAAGCTGGTTTTTCAGTCTGTGAAAGCCCAGGAGTTGGGATCCAAAAGCATCCTGCATTCCCTTAAACCGCCGGAGCACCGTGAGGTGCCTCGTAGCTGTCACCTTCTGAATACAGACACTGAGATAGTCTGGCTAGCAAGGAAGTAGTGCACTCGGCAGTGTGCTATCCTGAAGCTTTTTTGGAGGCAGGTTGATGGGAGATTTTGCTTTTTCGTGTGAAAAGACTTTTTCTTTATGGTTAGGGAGATTTGTACTGATGACGGAAGCACCGTTTCTAGGAGATTATTCCTTTCCCCCTCTCCCACCCCATTCGTGCATGGTGATCTCGGAGAAGGGCACCGTAAGAAGTAGCAGCACGCCGCTGCTGCTGCTGCCCTCCCTGGCTGGGGAAGGTGTCTGGAAGGGAAGGTGGGGAAGGGGCTGCTCTGCCCGGGAAGGCGCGGGCTCACCCTGCTGGAGCCTGGGAGCGGGCAGGAAGGGCTCAGTGCTTGGGCAAAGGCTGGCTGTGTCCTGGGCATTGCGCAAGTACTGGCGTTTTGGTGAGGAAATGAAGCTACTGAAGGAGCATTCAGATGACAGGTGAGGAACTGCAGAGCTCTTGCTGTGACTACTCGGTATCCTGGGCAGAAAGAGCACCTTGCACGAAAACAGACACCACTAAGTGCCTCGGCAGCTCTGCTGCTGACACAGAGTCACAGGTTCTCAAAGGTAAGCTTTTTGCATGTTGTGGAAGTCTATTTCTATAGAAACATTCACTACAGGTAATAATCAACGTTAATAACTTTTCATCCCATCAAGAAGCTCTCAAGCAGGGTAAGTATATGAAAGGCTGGATTAGATAATTTAATTTAATGCATAAGTGGAAAGGCTTTACTTTCTTACCAGATAATTCATCAGATCCCCTCACCCCCTGCAGGCACGATCTGTCAATTTTCATGAAAATTAAAAACTTAAGCATTGTTAAATGAGTTTCTTCTCAGTAAGAACTTCTCACACTTACCGTCAAATACGGGTCTCCCAAGCAATGATCAATGGCAATTGGAACTAAGTGTGAGTAGGAATTTTTGGAATTGAGAGCAGAAGTTCTGTGTGTGCAACATCCTGCTTGTGGAGAAAAAGCAAGCTTCAGCTGTGGATTTGGATGGTCAGGATCCTGTCATAGGTACTCCACTGCATCAGCTGTGGGATTGATAAAGTGCCCACTGAATTGCCTCCACTTAAAGGAGTCTGAATTTATCATGTGGGATAGTAATTTGTTAGCTTTATTTCAGATGTAGTTGTGATTCCTTTAGAATTTAGTTTTGCTTCAGGGAATATGAACATCCAATGCACAAAAGGAACCAAGACCCTGATTTAATGGAATTTAGTATGCTAATGAATACTATTGTCCCAGACGCTACACTTAGAAATTGGAAGGCCACTGTTTTTTTGTTGTTTAATTTGAACGACAGCAAAACAAGTAGTGAGTGGAGGGCCTATCAACATACGTGTTGCAAAGCGGGTCATTAAGAATAACTTCTCCAACAGGAGGGCTGTGCAGCTCTGCCATGGATTTCCCAAGATGTTGTGGAAATCTCCATCCTTGGAGGTTTTCAGAAGTCAGGTAGCCAGTTACAGCTGACTGAGTGGTTGAACTAGATTAACTCCAAGAGGTATCTCGCAAGCAACATTCCCATTATTAATTTTTCTTGGAATTGGTTAAGTCTCAGCTGGAGAAGCATATTTTATTTTGTTTTGGGTACTCTGCTTTAAAAAGTAGTAGGTAGACTGAAGAGCATCCATATGGGAGAGAAGAGAAAGAAAAGAAATCTAGGAAACGGGTCTTGCAAGACAGGGTTGAATGAATACTTGTTCAACCTGAAGAAAATTGGTGTCAGAAGGAAGTAAACCTTCACTCTACAGTAGCCTTTTACTTACCTTATCTTGTTACTAAACAAAATAAATAATAATAATAAAAAAAAAACACTTGGGTCGTGTGAAACTGCTTCTCCCTTTCTCCTTCCCCCCATCTCCAGCTTTTCAAGCAATCGGTGTCCCAGGTACATTTGAGCACTTGGTGAGTTCTGGGCATTGCAGGGGTCTAGGCCGGTGGCTTCCTGGCTGCTCTGCTGTGATGCGCGGTAGCTGTGCTTATCTCACGTCAGTGGGTGAAGTGCTGTGTGGCTGGTGGTGAGACCAGTGCAGATGATTTGGTTTCCTTCCAGGAGAAAGTGTTTTGTGTGTGATGGACTGTGGTTGTGAGGAGCAGGGCTCAGCCATCCCTTTTCAGTGCTTCCATCTGCTCTGAAGCTGAAGTGCTCTGAGCCACAGCAAAATGCACGTTCAGTGGCATATTCATAAAAATAGCAGCTGTACAGCATCTCCTGATATTGTCACATTATTCAAGTAGATTCTGCACATTCAGATGATGGTCTAGATGGTCCCAAGGAAGCTTTTTAAAGCTGACCTGATAAACAATGAGACACTTAAATGCATTTCCCACTGTGACTCTTAAATTAATTTGAAATTCACAGTTTACATGAAGAAGCACTACCCCTAATGATAATGCTGAACTTGAGTGAAAAAAAACTACTGCACTCTCGTATTTGTATCACGAGAGGATAGCTGTAATGTAAATGCTGGTTAGAAATGGAAGTCCTCCAAAAACACTGAAATAAGTTAAATTGATCAGTCCTTGTTCAGGTTAGATTTAATGGATAGAGGAGAGTAATTAGGCTATTTGCATGCAGCTTGTGTTCACGTAGATAAGTATGCTGAAGCCAGTAGACTTAAAGAAATGTGAAGTGATACCATTTTATTAATAAAAGGTGGTTAGAAGGCCTTATCCGGAAATACAGGGAGTGTACAGAGACTCAAGGAAAGATCTGATATCATTCTTTACTTCTCAGAAGGGATTTGGTACTTTACTGCTTGTGCTGCTCGGTGAGCTCAGAGGCTCGTGAAGTTTTCAGTCTTTGAACCTCTGGTAGCAATAGTATGACTCAAGAACTTGTATGTCAGGTTCTACAAAACTAGAGAAGATCCAGAGAAAAGGGTTCTGGGTAAAATTCATCCAAAAACTAGCTCGTCTGTACTATAGTTCAGGTCCTTACATTTTCTTGTGAATACCTGTCATAGCTATTAATTCGTTTGCACTAGTTGTGCTTCATCCTGTAGTTTTGATAAAGTGTCACTGAAAGTGTATGCCCTTTGATTCTGATCCAGTATTCATTATAGTCACTAGGGATGTTTCAAAATTGGTTTTAAAAAATGCTGTGTCTGAAAGTCTTCTTTAGACTTAAAAAATTGGTTTTAAAAAATGCTGTGTCTGAAAGTCTTCTTTAGAAGACTTCTGAAAGTCTTCTTTAGACTTTCAGACACAGCATTTTTTAAAACCAATTTTGAAACATGGGGGTAGTGTTATTTTTTGTTTGTTTGTGGGGTTTGTTTGTGGGGCTTGTTTTTTTTTTTCTTTTGTGTGTTATTTTTTTTTGGCATGTGTGTGCGTTAGATTTATTCCAGAACATTCATACAGGCTCCTGTCCCACCTGTCCCAACAATGTGCTCTTCTTGAGTAGTTACACAAGGAAAGAGGAGAAGGAAGGGGAAGGAAGGGAGGAAGAAACACCATCTAAGTAGAAATACTGGAGGACCTTCAAGTGTGACAGCTTTGCCCAACCCTTGTTAAAACTGCAGAATTGTCCAGAAAAATCTAATGGTAAAGGGGCAGCAGGAGTATCGCTGGAAGCAGTATTAACAGCAGACTAATTAATCAGTTCCCAAGAAAGAAAATCTTGCTATCTAAGGCTCTCAGAGCAACATACAACCATTAACTTGTTTTTCAGTCACAGTGATACCACTCAGTATAATTAAATCTGCCAAGTAAATTGATTGTATATACACAGTTAAACAGGAATTGCTTTGGATAGGAACAAAAACTCAAAGCAGGAGACTTGGAGTCAGGTCTGGACTGACTCTTTCAGACAAGGAAGATGAGTGTGAACATCTGCGTGGGTAGGATTATTTTTTAATGTTTTGGAAATAGGTTAATTTTAAACCTGTTTACATTTGACCTACGAGGCTGAAGAAATTCTTTCTTCATTAGTCTCAACTTGAGAAGATGAGCTTCTCTGTTTAGAGATTAAATGAACTGGGACAAATGAGACCAAATTGCTTTTCCCAAGTGTTTATGGATTGTAATAGTGCATGTTGTCATCTCAGAGCATCACCTGCACTTTTTGTTAGTTAGAGTTTGCTTTCTATTAAGGGTTTATTAGTATCTTCAAAGTGATGGGTTTGTTCTTGTTTTGGATCTTTTGTGTTAAGTGCTAGGGATCTAAGCAATATTTTTCAACTGCATTCTGCTTCCAATAGTCCAAGACCCTTTCTGATTTTAATCTTTTTTTTCTTCCTCCTCACAAGTTTATTCCCATCTCTGAAAAGCCTGTGAAAGTTCTGGCAATTTTGAAGTAATTTCTTTGGTCAGTTCTTCTGTCTTAACACTCTGCACCTTTCACGTCTGATATCCATCCACTTCGCAACATACCTGTTGCTTCACAACTGGCAGACCTCTTTTGTTATTGCTCCTCCCAAACTCTCTGGAGTTGCCACCATGCAAGTTGCAGGGGAAAAAAGGTTGTTTTTCTGTTTTAAATTACGCTTCTAAGATTTTTCTTTTAGCTTAGAGGTGGGGGAGGGAGGCATCTTTTTGAAGATGCGCGTGTTGGAAATTTCATGGCCACTCTGCCTGTGTAAGGTACTTCTGAGGTTGCTGTTGTCACTGTTTTTAAAGCTAATCAATGAGATGGGAAGCAGGTGCTATAAAAGCGTTGATGAAGCGTGGAGTCTTTAGGCTATAGGCTTGTGTTCACCCTATGACTGTAACAGAAGTTGTGATGACTTGTGTCATGTATTGCATATCATGTTTATTTGCTACACTCTACACTGACTGATCACTGGTAGAAAGATGGCTGGAATATGGAGAAAGATTGAGAAATATTTTGCTTGCTTGGTAAACTGGCACGAAAAATATGGGAGTAGAGACCTAATATTTGTTGGATGACTCAGCAGTGAATTGGTGGCAGAAATACCATTGAGCAATTTCCGGTTAGAAACTGTTGTAAACTGTCCTCTGATTCCTTGCTAAATCAGATTATGTGAGGTCGTGGTTGCTTTATAGGGGCTTCTTGATGGATTTCTTCTTCAAAGTTCTCAAGTAAGTCCTAACATACACAGCATAGAAGCTGGCTCAGGAGAGCTGTCATGTGTTTTTCACTTCAGTAAGAGAGAAAATACTGTTGCTCCCTCTAGTAATTGGAAACCTAATTGCCCTTTCATTTTCCTTACTCAATAGCATCTTCCTCTGGATGATGTAAGATGAATGAGTATGCAACTCAAGCAGGTAACAGAAGCAAAATGTAGTGTTTGAAGATGCATTTTGTCTAATGAATTGTCTGAAGGTTAATGTGTGTTAATTAGCTGCTTCCCATAAAGTTAATTCTTTCCAAGCTTGCTTATTTGAAGTGCTGAACATCACCCATAGATGACTGGACACACTGAATTCCCATTTAGGGACTAACATTTGCAAGGTTAATCCATCTCCCAGCGTGTAATGTTTTCCAGATAACTTCCAAGCCTTCACAGGTGTATTATGCAGCTCACGATTTGCATTTTGGCTGAGAGTTGTTTTAATCCGAGATACCTACAACTGTGCATTTTGCTGAACTTAATGACTGTCAGCAAGAGAAGTCATTAAGGTTGTATACATCAGTGGCCTGCAGTGGGCCATAACACAAATTAAGAGGACATGATTCAGCTTCCAAACTGCATGAGCAGCATCAAGGAGGAGAAAGAGCTTTCAGTTGACTAACCTCTACTGACTTAGGGAAACATAGCTTGCTCCTGGCTGTTTATTTCGTTTTCGGAGAGTTGCAAAAGCCCTGCCAAGGTTGTTTTGCTTGTTCTGCTCCAGACAACATCGTGGGACTGGTGTTCTCTTGCCACTGTTATCCAAGTTCAGTTATCATAGAAGAAGAAAATTAGCCATAAAATTGTAAAACCAATTGCAAGCTTCACAAAGTTCAGATTTCTTGACTGGGCTTTTGGTTCATGTCTGCTAATTTGTTAAGGTCTACTTGTGTTTTAGGAAAAAGATTCCCGGAACATATGAAAACACATTATGCTAGGAAATAATGGCAAGAGTAAGACTTTTCCACTCGCAAATGAGCATGTTGGCGACTCTTGTCGTACACATGGGTTTAAATACAAAACAGTTTTAAGTTGCACTAATTCCCTATATATGGAGTATAATGAAACTTAAGTGAAAACAAAACCCTGCTGCTGTTTGTTTTGTTTAGATATTGGCAAAGTTTGAAGCAGGCTTTTTCTTCCTCCTTTCATAACTATTTCAATAAAGCTCAGACAAAATTAACTAAGAATTACTCTGTCCTCATTTGTAAGTGAAAACAGTCATCTCTGCTGTTGATTGTTAAGGTAAGCACAGTATTAGAATACTGTAGAATATTTTGTTCCTGCCATGGAAGTCTTTTTTTGCAACTTTATTTTTGAAGAGTTGAGCATGGCAGAGTGATTTTGGTTTGGTTTGTTTGTTTTAGGAGAAAGAATTTTGCTTTAGGAAGAACAACTAAAGTAAGTGCTAGAAGTCTGTGAAGGTAGCATATGCATGATCTGATGTCTCCAAAGTTAGAGTGTGGTATCAGCATCATTCACCTCTTTTTGCTTCTATATCCTGCTGCGTCTTTGCTTGAAATCACCATTCTGAATGAAGGGGAAAAGTTGGTCTGCACTACACACTGACAGAACCTCAGAGCCTATGAATCAAAGAATGAGAGATCTTCAGGTGTTGAAAATCACTCTCTTCGTTATTTAGCTTGTAGCATGGTGTATTCATGACAGCTTCTATGTTCCTTCATACACCATGTCTAGTTATACTCTGAGCACTCAGAGCTGGGCCCTTTCTGCTTTAACAGCATGTTAAAAATTCTGCTTTGCATTACCAGTACCTCAGATAACTTACTTTCAACTTGTTTCAGAGATGTAGATTGGCAGTCAAGGTATGTCTTTGGTTAAATTTTTTTGAGAATGAAGCTCTCAGTTAAATCAGAAGCCATTTCCTTGAAACTTACCTTGATGGGGTATCTTCATAGGTATCTCAAGGTGGTAAGTCTTCTCATGAGCTTGAAGATACTGTCTTTTTAACTGTAGACACTTTTTTCACTACTACTGATATATCTTGAATTTCCAGCATTATTTTTGTCTGCCTGATTTTTCTCATAGCATTCTATTTCTTTATTCATCACCCTTATGTCTGCCACCTTATACTTTTGAAGTCGCAAGTAACTTTTTCCACAAATGTTTTATTTTTGTTATTGTAGTGAGTAAGAGGATATAAAAACAAGGTACATTCACTGCAACTGCAGGAGCCTAATCTGAAACCAGATGCTGTGCTGGAATAGAGCAGTGGAGAATCAGGCCCAAAATAATGATTGATTGTAATTTATTGTAAACATGGGATTTTTTTCCAAGCAGCAATTTTTTTGGATGAAAAGTACCCAGAATGTCTGAATTGACTCTAACATTACAGCCATCCAAAACATTCATAATAAAATCCAAACCAGCTCAAACATACTTGGTTTTTAGTGTTTCATTATAAACCCTAAACTCAGCCAAGGTTAGCAAGCCTCTGAAAATCTGGCCAGAACCGTGAGGGAATCTAAGAATGAGAGAATCTAGGTCAGTTTATTCTTTGTGGATGGAAACATGTAAAACTTGATGGTTTTACGTGGTTTCAGCTTTTTAGCCAGGCAAAAATTCAAAGTTGAATTAAGCTCCAAGTGAGCAATATAGCTAAAATGAGTGTGGCCTGCTTCCTACATTTCACTTGCATGGTCCAACACCTTGTCCGAGGTCACTCAGGTTCTGGTGTGTTGCATCGGATCCATGGAGAGGAGGACGATGCTCGTCACTGATCTTGGATGTGGCACAAAAGAAGTCTGTAATTATAGTCTTTATTTGGCCTTTTAGGGCATTATTTCAGAGCATGTGGCAAAAAGGGAAGAGAACTAAGGGAGATTTTCCGGGAGAGGAGGAAGAGTTGACTCTCCCACTAACAGCGCGGCCTGTCGCAGCATGTGTCCTCCAGCGTCACGGGACCTGTGACAGGGGAACACTTCTTGGAGCCATGACTCTGTATAAGCAAAACACGCTAGCTAGGCACACGAGGAAAAGGATTTTCTGTCTCTGGCACGGTGTCCTCATTTATCCCCAGCCCTGGCCTGTTTCTGGTGGGTCTGACAGAGCGGTCTGAGAGAGAGGATGTGCCCAGTGCGTACACTGAGATGTGAGCTGGGGAAGAGGCCTGTTCCTAGCTGACCTAGTGGAACATTTGATGTCATAAAACATACGATTTGGTAGCGTTTCTTGGAGTCTTCGTCTGCAAGTGTTAGGAATGCACTAATGAGTAGGTAAATAAGTTCCTAGAAAGATTATACTCCGGTGATACAGGGCCCCTTCAGTGCTGACGGCCTGTTGCCAGTTCGAAGCTTATCCAAAGCCAAAACAAGCTTAGCGTGGAAAACACAGGTGGAAAGGGTGCTGTGTGCATCTTGCCTCAGACCGCTTTGGTCCTCTCCTGCATGAATACGGTGTCATGGGATTTCTAAGTGCAGTGGAGGCACCTACGTGGGTACCAAACCCTTCTCTTCACTGACCTCGTAGGCATGTTGTGGGCTATGTCGCGGGGGCCTTCCACACAGAGAAAATCTTCAATGGCAACTTCTTGGTAACAACTGATAAATCTTTACTTTCAGTGGCTTCTATTGTAGCTGTACTGAGTATCAAAGAGAACTTAGGAAGTTTCACAACACCAAAAATCATGATTATGAAAGCAGCCTTTCATTGGGATCTGGACATAAAACCATCATCCCGTATCATAAATCACCAGACTGGTAGACAATTCAAAGTACCAATTATTTACAGAATTACTTTTGGTGCTGTGATATTAGTGCTAAAATTGCACTATTGCCTCAGCCAGCAGAAACTCATAACAGGTTTTTTTGGTTCGTTGCTTTTGTGTGTGTGAGGGGGGTGTTTGGTTTTTTTTTTGCTTTGTTTTGTTGTCGGGTTTTGGTACATTTGAAGCAAACACATCTTCAGTGTTTCTGCCAGTAGGGGTGGTTTGCAGACTCATAGGACAAAATGAACATATGGATAGAAACATAGAAAATAAAAATGAGGTGCAATTGCAAGACATCCTGGGAAGGCAGATGTCTTATCAGATGAATATAAACATTCTGCATAATGAGAATGGTGTTTTTACCCTTCTTATAAATACAGGGCAGGGAGACAACAGTGTTAGAAAAGCAAAGTGTAAGAAATGAAAAATAATTGAAATGGTGATTGGTATTTCTGAGCTGGGCCTCAGTTTTTTAGGAGCTTATGTGTAGCTGTAGGACTGGATGGAACAAAAATCCATTTCTGTAGGCAAATTACAAAGGGAAGAATATACTACATCTGCTTTGCTTGAAGACTAACTCCAACTTAAAGCAGCTACCTGCAGAATTCAATTCTGCTTAGTGAGGATTAAAATGATTTTAATGAGGCCATTTACACCTAATTGGGATTGATATATAAGGCAAAAATATGAGAAAGAAGAGACATTAAAGAAGCTAAATAGCCAAGTACTCCTGTCCTGATGTTACCTTCAGAAAAAGGAAAGAGCAGATTTTCATGGAGACCCTTCAATTCATTTATTTTAATTGCTTCTAAGAGATTGCTGCTTTAATAGAGGGGGAGGCCAGATCTGTGGCTTGCAGTCAGCTTCCAGGTTGCTCAGGCTGTGAAGGTGCACAGGAGCCCTGTGGGCCAGCAGCTGGGCGATTCTGCCCCAAAATCGGGCTGGTGGTAGAAGTGCTGTGTGGCTCTGAGCGTGGGACATTGCCCTGGTGTGGATGAAACTTGGCTGTGAGTTATCTCCGTGCCATTTTAGTCGTTATGGTATGCATTGTAAACACATTTTTCACATTCACGTGTGAGGAAGGCAGTATATGGAGTTTACCTATCCAAAGCTTTCTGTTGGCACTTAAGTCAGTGATCCTAATTTTCATAAAATGCTCATCAGAAAATCCCGGTGGGAGCTCGAGGACGTGATTTGTTTCAGCTCTGCTGTTCACTCCAGCTTGTGTTTGTTGGGGCGGTGGGAGTGATGCCAGGCAGATGCTGCTGCCTCCCTCTTGTGGCTGGCTTGAAAATAAACCAGGAAACTTAAACCTTTGGTTCTGGTACTGGGGAGTTTTCACAGGTTTCAGTGCCTCTCAGAGACAGCGAGTGATTCTTCTGCGTCTAAAACCTTTCTAAATGTTTTCCCTGGTCGTCCTGCAAACGTTTAACTTGCAGGGGGGACGGACGTGGACAGAGTATAGTAGAAGGTTGTAATTAAGTGATAACTGTATTTCAGGTGTGGGTGGTCATTTGGGTTCAGGCAGGTTTCGGTGCAGGGCAGCAGTCTTCTGGGGGTTGTTCTGGGAATGCTGGCTCTTTGCAAGCAAATAGTCCTTCCCCCTGCTCCACCATTTGAATATTTCTGCATTTCAGTGTTTTCACACGTATGTATCTGTGTTAGATCAAGTTGCGGCTTACATTTCTCATTGTGTTTTTAGTACGTCCCCAAAACTTTGATTTCCAGAATTACACGGCTGATGAAGCTACAGTTGCAACAGAATGTAGTTAGTTGCACAGTCAGCAATTAGAAGTTCTCCTTCAGGTTTTTCTAATGAAATAGCACCTTATTGTTCAGTGGCCAGTATTTGCTTTCTTAGTTTTGTTGCTTGCTTGTTTGATTGTTTGTTTTTTTAAACTACACAAATATTACCATTTGCAGTGTTACAGAACAGAGTCTGTAGATACTACCACCCTGAATATTAAAAGCCTACCCTTTCTTATATCCCCTCCCCATTTTCATTCACTTCAGCTAATGCTAAATCATAGGGAAAGGTCTCTGGGATTACTGTACACTTATGATGTCGCTTTGCCTTATTGGATTATTTTTTTTTCTCTCTAGTAAGTTATCACAAATATTTTTGTTGCTAATGTAGATTCTGTAGTTTAGGATATTCTGCCATCTGATCTCTGTTGTTAAAGGCTCAATTTTTGCAAGTGCCTCTTAGTGGCCTGGCATGGGTTTTCTTCTATTACAGCAAGATGGGAATCTTTGCTCTTGCTAGCACATGTTCCCCAGGCTGTTCCAAGGCACTTTTTTCACATGTGACTAAACTAGATCATCAAATATTTAATGAGTAGATTACACTGTCTTTGTTCTTAAAATGAAGGATTAAAACCACTTTGTTCATCTGGTTTTAGAAACAGTTGTCCTCATGACTGAAGAACTTGTATGCTTAAAGACAGTTAAATGAAAAGTTGCATTAATTGTTACAGGGCTTTTAATTTTTTTCTGTAAGCTAGTTAAGATGTAGTTGATAAATATGAAAAGAGCAGTTGTTTTTTTTTCCCCATGGTTTTCAGAACTTGTTTAAAATACAAAAGACATGAAGTATTTAGTAGAATATTAACTGGAGTCACTGCAATTAGCATAGGTTAACTGCAGGCTTGATCATGAAAATAATGAATCTAGACCACAGAGATCTTTGCCCTCTGTTGTCTAAGATTTAGCGATTGACAGGCATATCGATCTTTCTGAAGGCCACCCTTTATTTTAGTTTTAATCTGGAGCCCATGCCCTTTAGTTCCCGTGTTTTGTTCCATCAGCGCACCAGCTCGGTGAAGAACTACGTGTGGGCTGCTGACTGTGTTTGGTCCAGCCAGTGACTGCTGCTCACCTGGCCAGTTCCGAAACTTGTTTGAAATGCCTGGTCTCCTGAAACTACTCCAAAGCTGGTGGGAGCTACAGAGAAGAGGAAGTTTTGCAGCGGACATCTTCTCCTCTAGCATACATGGGTATATTTCTGGTCTGCATCAAATGCACCCTATTGCTGCAAGGCTTGGACAGTCCTCGGGATGTGTCTGTAGATACCAACATCAAAAGCTGCATGGCTTAGGCAGCAGGGCATCCAAATGCAGTAGAAGCTTTTCATCAGCTTTTTGATTTTTTTCTCAGGTCAGTAGCAGCACCAAGGAAAGAAAGAAAATCACCTCAGTTTCTTTAATGCTTCAGGTTTTGCCTCCCTGTCAGCCAAGTTAGGGATCCGTCTGAAAAGCTTCCAACTCTTTCCAGCTGGCTAGCGTCCGCTTGGAGCAGAACCTCAGGTCTGCCAATTGACTGATTTCGGAAACTATTGACCCTCTAGGGACTTCAGGAGACAACTGTTTAATGATTTTAAAGGATTTTGGATGTGCAAGAGAACCAGTTGCTTAACCTCTAGGACCCGTGCAGTCAGACATGTTTCAGCTTCTGGTAATGCACAGGCATGCAGTGGAAGTGTGATGAGGCTCGCTGAGGTGAGTAGCCCTACTTACTGCTGCTTACCGAGCCTGGAGGCCTCCTGGTGCTGGCAGGGAGAACACCACATGTTCCCCTAAGGCACTGCTCATACTGACTGACCCATTCGCTGTTGGATGATGGTGCTCCGTCCGAAATTGAGATGCAGCAGGAAGTGCTGGTGCTCTCCTACCTCTCCGTTCAGTTTGGGAAGCAAATGAGAATATGCTTCCCACAACACTGGAAAATGCACTTTGAGCCATATTTGTCACCCACAGAAGAGTTTGTTTTGAAATGTCTTCATGGTTTTTGTTGATCTGTGCTCTAATACCTCATCAAAATCAGAAAAAAAAAATCAAAAGCATATGAAAAAACCTCTTCAGGCACCTTTCTTTAGAGAATATGTTTACGTTTTGTTCAAATATGGAACAAAGCTGAAGTCTGAATTCTTAAAACCTTGTCTTTGTTTTACCACAAACATTTCAGGGACTTGGAGTTTCTATATTTGACAGTATTTTAAAAGTCACTGGGATTAAATAATTAGCACCATTATATCTTCAAAGGATAGGTGCTTATGCCTGGCTTCTAAGAAAAATCTAGATATACATATATGCCAAGTAACTTCTGACTCATCTCCCAGGCTTTTGGTAGTGTAACTTGGCTAAGCAGTGAAATGGCTTGTCTAGCATTACAAAGTGGGCTTTGTCAGAGGGGGGATTAGAATGAATGTTTCTGGCTTTTGCTCACAGTGATTAGTACCATCAAAGTAAATCCTGAAGACTTTGACCTTGGTTAATAATTTTCTTATGTCAGTAAGTGCTTAATGTAGCAGTCTGTTGGGCAACACTAGGGAAACATCTATTGTATTTTCCCTAATTTTGGTTTTCATGGCACAATGTTTTTTTTCTCACGTGGCTCAGCAGTATCACATACTGTCTCACACTTTGGTACACACAAGTGCTGTGGTAAAGGAACAATCTGGGTTTTACCAGCACGTATTTTTTTATATTACAAGCTGCAATGCATATGTCTTAATCTCACGAATTAGGCTCTGTTTTTTCTTTTTTCTTGCTCGTTTGTAAAAGTTTTGCGTCATTTTAAAGCGGACAGTTAGAGAATTGCTCTCCCTTTTGCAGACAGGGTTGTGCTGTACAGCTTTGTTTGATACAGAACACAGCTTTTGGAGCTATTACACATATAATCAGCAGGGATATGTTTCCCCCAGCTCTTTCCTGAGCAGAAAGCTGCCAGATTATATCATGGCTTTTTTTTTTTTTTTTTAAGTTTGTATTCTTCAAACTGTCCATCGGATTCTGAATCGGTGAAGTAATTTCCACATGCAGATGGTTCATGCCTTCGTAAATGGGTCTGCTTTTCCCTCCTGGATTCCTAAAGCAAATTAACAAACGAAGCTGTGAGCCCGCGAGCAGCCAGCAGCGCTCGCAGCCTCTCCGGCCTGTTCCAGACTTCTCCCGCCCCGCCGGTTGTGTCGCGCTGGCGGGGAACCGGCTTCACGGGGCTCGTCCTGGCCTCGCGGGACGCCGGTGGAGTATCCCATGACCACGAATGGCCTCAAGCGTGGATGGGCCTCGCCGAGGAATGGCATCCCTTCTTGTGCTGGAGCAAAGGGGCTCCCCGGAGTGGGGAGGGCTGCAAAGGTGGGTGCTTCCCTCAGGCGCCTGGACAAATGTTGGCAGCGGCTACGACAGGGCCGTCTCCTTACTCTTTCATTCTCCGTGGTTACTCAGGGGTATTGCTTAAGTGGTTGCGAAGATGGTGGCAGAATAATTTTTCTTAAAAAGTTGAAACTAAATTCCTGCATAACAGTAATTATTTCCAGGCCTAACTGGTGGTGATTCCAAAAGAATAATAATCTCTTTAAAGATGTTGCAAAATACCTTTCAAGCTTCTGTGAAGTTGGCCATTTCTTTCACCAGAAGGGACTCTTATGAGTGTATTTTACCTCCTGCATGGCCAGGAGTCACAGAACTTTTCTTCCATATATGTGTGTAGGTCTTGTTTAGAACTCTACATATCAGCTAAAAGGTTGATGAAGGAAATCAATCTCAACATTTGATAACTTGTTCTAGAGCTTCATTGGACTTAATGTTTAAAATTAAAATGGGAAAAACAAACAAACAAACAACAACCTTCATTTCTAATAAGAATGTATATTGCAATTTCCAAATGTTGTACCTAATTATACATTTTATATCCAAAGCTGAGCAGGCCCCTATCAAATCTGCCTTTTCCTAGTGACATTTAGAAACGGTTACCCCAAGCCTTTTCTGTGAGATAAATATCTTGAGCTGCTTAAATTTCCTAGTCTGATGAAAAATGTTTCAGTCATTCTTGTGGCTCTTTTTGATCTCTCTCCAGTTTTTCTGTATTATTTGTGTTGTGGACAGCAGAACAGTGTGATATCCTACCAGAGGTTGCGTTACTGTCAAATAGAGGCAGTATCATCTTCCTGCTTGGCATTTCCTTATCCATGTACCAAACCACAACTCTGTTGTGGTTACTCATGGAAGATGGTAATACTGGATGACGTACTTTTTCCACGGAACTGGGAAATAAAAATCTAGTACCTTTGCAGTTGCCTTCTGGTTGAACAGAGGAACCGTGAACTGGACTCTGCAATAGATGATTTTCTTGCCTGTGTCGTGTGAAAAGGGTTACTTGTAGTGCATCCTTACTGGGTTGTATTCCGTGGGTGCCACAAGAAGGGTATTAGGGAAAGGCAATGTAGTCTGAATCCTGATGAGGATCGCTTGTAACAGCTGCGTCCTCAGCTGATGACAGGGACTAGGAACTTCCAGAATTAAAATTGGTATTTTTCCTTCACTGAAGAGAGATGCTCTAAGATGGAGGCTCTCTGGAGAGTTGGGGGGGATGTAGAGAGTCAAACAAACAAAACCTGATTGCATCCCATCTTGCACGTCAGAGTGTATGCTGGTATGTATGATGTTTCCATTTCCCATCTGGACTGCTGCAGGCAACACTTGATTTCTGCTATGCCTTTTAGAAATCTTGTTGATTTTGGTCCACTGGAACAGACAGCGTCTCGGCGCTCACTTGGGCCTGCACTGAGGGACTCCAGAACGAAGGTAAACCTGGCGGTGCAGAGCAGAGGTGCCTGAGCTGGATTGATGGCAGCACCTTGGCGATATCTTGCTTGGGTCCAGAAGGACCTGCAGCTCCTGAGAAACGGGTTATATTACCTTTGCCAGGCGGGAACTGCCTCTCTTGCTGTCACAGTACAATCCACTGTCTTCTGATGTACTTGGATACTACTTCACTGCATAGGTTTAACATCTAGAAATGTGGCAATCCTGAGCTTAATTGCTAACAGGTGAAGCAGGCACTTGGAGCACAATAGAACAAGGAAATAGATGAATGGGGGAGAAAGAATTGGAAGAATATATCTTTTTTTTTTTTTCCTGTAAACCACAAGATTGTTTTTTAAGAGGTTAAATGAAACCAAGCAATCACATAGTATATTAATATATATATATATATGTATGTGTGTATTTATTGCATATTTGGGATAAAGTGCCTCTCCCTCAGGAGTTTAAAATCTTTCTTACACAGACTTATTTGACGGTTCAGTCACACTTTGGCCTTGGTCTAATCAGTGTGGTTAGCCAAGAGCATCACCAGCCTGGAGGACATCGTTGATATCTGATGCCTTAATAAACAGTCCGGGGGCTGTGAAAGGAAATATAAACAAGAGAGAAGCTTCTGGTGTAGATACAAGCACAGAAAATAACCCACATTCCTTGAAGACTTTGTCCAGCATGAATCATTGGTCCTGCTTAAAGTAAATCACGTGGAGTTGAGGAGGGCCTGCCTGGCACTGTTAAGTGCTTTGACGTAGGGATGGAAAACAATTAGAAGTGGCTGTTAGCAGGTAAAGGTGAGGGTGCTGCTGGCTGGGGGGCAACGCTGAGCTGCGTCGTCCTGAGGCAGCGTTGGCAGGCGCCCTGCTTTGCAGCGGGCAACGCGCGTCAAGTTTCACAGGCGAGATTTGTGAGGAGCGGTAGTTTATTTTTTTGGACCAAATAATGTAATATAACGGGCGAGGGGAAGATAAGCTTTTGGATGCACGAGCCCTTCTGAGGATCCAGAGTAGCCGCAGCAGTCCTCGCAGCTCGTTAACAGTTTAACAGCCGCTCGGGGCGTGGCTGGGCTGTGTCGGCCCAGCCACCTGAGGCAGAAGCGATCGGTGACTGCGAAGCAGGAGGCGAGGCGAGGCGGGCGAGGGCTGCGCTCTTACGGAAAATGGCAGGGCCTGGAACTTGGGCTGCCTGTGGGCTGTGGAGAGCTGGCTGGGAGGAGGGGGGGCTTGTAAATACCCTAAAACCAGCGTTCCTGTTGAGTCCATAATTCTGTTTATTCTGTGTTTTGGAATCCAGTAGAACCTGTATGAATTTTAGTTTCCAGATTCTCTTCTGAAGGGATTTTATACGTTTCTTTAAAGGATCCAGACTGAGTGAACGCGTGTGGTTTTTTTCTCTCTGGAAACTGGATATTTCTGCCCTTTATCAACTATGAATTCATTCAGGCATCTACTGGCAGCTGTTTCTTACCCACAGAGCTTCCCTGAGAGCGTTTTGTCCACCAGATGACACGTATTGCTTATTGGGATGCGCAAGCCTTGGCTCCTGTTGCGTTGCTGATCATGTTGCGAGGCAGATTTACCGCCACGATTGTGGAAATGTGTTGGAAAAATGTGTTAGCCCAAGCATGGTTTAGTTCCTTTTGGCTCATACAATTTAAAAGCATTAATACATTTTTGATATTGTATGAATTTAGCAAGTTGGAGGCTGGTTTAAAAGTGTAATTAGAGAGGGGTGAAGGTTTCTAGGGAGACCTTTCTTTGAGGCCAGGATGGGATGCGGTTGCGGTTCAGCTTAGCTGAAGTGATCTGGCTGCACATCACCCCTTTGCCCCTCAGCGGTGAAGCGTTCAATCCGGTTCCTGTCTGCCGTCGCTTCCTTTGACTTGTCTAGCAGGCCGTGCAGGGACCGCACCTGTGCTTTGGCATGGAGAGATACAAGCAAAATGTTTAAACTCTATCCTCATTCTCTCACATTACGTTCATCTGAATAAGACCGGAACCTTGTCCCTGCGTTGCACTTTTTTATAAGGTAAGCTCCAAACTTTTGTCTTGCGAACAAAGTCTTCCAGCTCTCCATGTTCATTAAGTCTTCATTTTATGAAGATATAAATGGATGCCTTCTGTACTAACTTGACTGCTATAACAGCAGTGCACTGTGGAGTTGAAAAACAAATCCAGCAACCCCACCTCTATGGGTGGCTATAGATGAAATTATATTATTATATTATAAATTATAGCATTAAATTATATTAATCTATTGCAAAAACTAAATTTTCTCCCGTATTCTGTTCAGTTCTCTGTATTTAAGTTATGGAGGGGCTTCATCGAGCCACCAGCCAGCTGAGGAACCCCCCGCTAGGGTAGCTTCTACTTGTCCAGCAGACGATTGCCATTTCAGCCAGCACCTGCAAAAGCGTGAATGCAAAATGCACCAGGAGCAGAACTCAGCGGTGTGAGAGTCGTGTGGCCTTTATGCAATGCTCCACAAATGGCTGCACCCTGACATCCCCCAGGAAAAATATTAACAATTACTTGAGCATTTCCTGTTGCCGCAGAACTGCTGTGGAGAAATACGCTTCAGGTATTTCATCAAGTCATTTGGTTGTATTGACCAAGAGAGGTTTTCCTGGGAGAATGGGTGCAATGGAGCCTTCTTCACCACATCAGGCAGAAAGGGCAACTGCTTTATTCTGTAGGAATTCGGGGTGCTGCTTTATTCTGTAGCGTCTTTAAGAAAAGCTGGTGAGATGCCCAGTCAGTAGCAGGATAAAATGTGATCTGATGAAGGCCTCCCTCAGAGGTGTAGTTTGGTACATCCTTTGCCTTGGGAAAGGGACTAGCAGCCTTCAGATCTAGTTTCTCGGGACTCTTTGCCTTATTTTCTCATGAAATTGACCAAAGCATTTGGACAATTCTTAACCTTGGGATAAGTTCTGTACTGAATATATGCCTGGTTTTAGTTACAGTATTAAATGGATGTGTCTGTGTTATCTGCTTATGTGTTCGATCCAAAAAGTTCATACAATGGACCCATTTACAGGGCAGTAAAGATTATTTGGAAATAGTGTGAAGATTCATTCTGGAACCCATCCAGCCATGTGGAACGTGTGCTTACTAAATAAGATTGGATTTAAGCATGTTTTACGTATTTTTTAATGCACATTTTCCCTGTTCTCTTTTTAATCCTACTGAAGCAATTTCAAGAAACACAATTTATAAATTATGAATATAATTTGAATTAATCCTGTTGTAAACAATGTCATTTTCTTTGCAGTCACATTCACAATGGGAGCATATTTTGTAATAAAATGGGAAGGAGGCATGTAGGGAGAAGAATTTATAAAGATTGAAAAATAGAGGCAGCAGAAACAATTGCTTCTAACAGTCATCTAAACTCACTCAACAGTTCAATTCATCTGTGAGCAGCAAGGATAACGTCTGGGGTAGTCATATGGCAATAGCAGTGAGTACTTAAAACATTTCTCCCCATGGAGAGTTTGCAATGGTTCCATACTATTCATTTAAAAGACATTTGCTTGGGAACAAAAGTGTATTATTTCGTATATCTTACAAGTCTGCAGAGGCTGAGAGTGGTTCAGAACCTATACCTTCATCTCTTTTGCAATGTCTGGATATTCTGTTTTTGAAAGCAAAGGTTAAGCACTGGAAATCCTTTGCCAGACATCCATGAGTGGCTTCACATTGCAGTTTCACTGTCATGAAGCTAACTGCCTGTAGGTCTCTCTGGTTGATTTGTGGGTCTGGTCTTGCAACCTTTGTCTTTCTTGCTGTGTATATCCCGACTGCAACATGCCTCACTGGTGCTGAAGGTGCAGTGGCTGTCACACTTAGTCTGAGTTCATGACAGCAAAGTTGTTTATCACATCTCACTATAGCAAAGCTTGGGTTAGCTTGCGGCCCCTACCAGAAAACTCCCCAGCATGTGAGGTGATGGGGAGCGTGACACCTCTTGACACTTTTGAGGGCTGCTTTTGGACTCTTAAAACTGTCCTTGTTTCGGCTGCAGCACAGCACATCCCACCCAGGGTTCATTTATCCACTTCTTCTGGCATGTGAGAGGAGAGACTGTGGTGCTGCCTTCCTGAAACGTGAGCTAGAGCCAAACTTCTGAGTGGGGGAACTCAACTGTGAGAGTCATGCAGTGCAGTGACACAATGAGATGCTCTTACAGCTAGAGCATTTCGGCAATCTAGTGAATGATGCAGCTCCGCTTGGAGTCGCATCAACCCAGTTGACAGGGTGGAACCTCCTGCGTCTGGCTTGCCATTGAAGAAAATCTATCTTGTAACTCCGTCCTCTGGTGTGACAGGTCTGCAGTCTCCAGAGGAGCAGAAACAAGCTGTTAATCAAGGGCAGCTGCTATTTTAGTCCTTGAACTTAGAAAGTGTTCTGCAAGCAGTGAGAAACACACAGGAACAGTTCACCTTGTGAAATATCTGTTCCTCAGAGTTTGTGGTAAATTCTGCAGAGCTGTGTTCTGTAAGAGTAGTTGCTTTGCTCCTTAATGCTTCTGACTTTGGAGAGCCTTCTGTCTACATTGTGCCCAAGTAATGCCACTGCAGTTCCTTCAGCTTGACATATAGTTTCTCAAGTCTGAGTAATCTTAAGAGAATGTGGAGACCTGTGATCCTGTTAAACTATTGGAAGAGGAGTAAGCACTGGAAATGTACATTCAAGTTGTCCAGAATCTCACGTAATGGATTGGAGGAATTTCTCAAGAACTGGTCATGTTTTTCTTTCCAGAGAGCACAAAAGTGTTGGTTTGTGCCTATGGATGATGTACTATACTTCAGAGATAAGCCCATCCATACTCTACTTGGTATGCAGGTTTCGTCTGCTTTTAGAACTACAGTAGCATTTAGAGGAGGAGGATGCAATTGATTTGCATTTTTCCACCTTTAGAGGTACAATATACATTGCAAGTCATTAAAAAATTTTAAATAGTTGCTATAACTGGCTGAACTGTGCATAAAAGGATATCTTTATGACATTACAAAAATGTACACATTTTATAGCCACCATATGTCTTTGCATTTCCATAGGATAACTACTGAATTTATGGCGTCTTGGGTGTAACTATACCAAAGTCAGTCTATACCACTGTTTTCAACATTATTAGAACCGGTGGTCAGACAAAAGTGTAGAAGATTCAGTAATAACAAAATTACATTTCCAGGAAGTTTCTTGTCCTTCAATATTTCATGACAGTCCACAGGACTGCAAAGATTTACATTGTATAAGACAGCTTTTATTTCCTGTCAGGTGTTTCTGTGTTTTGGAAAAATCTTAAAACATGCAAAATCCAAGTATCTCTTTTCTAATCTGTACATATGGTGCTTATGTTCAGCGTGGACTCTGCAGGGGCAGGGTTTTTTCTGTTTTTACAGCAACATTGACTTCAAATTGCACATGTGGATCACAAACTGCTGTTTTTCTTGAGACACTTCAGCTATTCAGAGTTGCAGTTGAAAGTCAAGCAGATTTTTTTTCCATGCTACAGTTGAAACGCTACAACGGTAGAGCAGATTACACTTGCATTTTGCATCTTCATTCTCTTTCCTATGCCACATTGCAGAAACTCAAGCAACTGTTTATGGCAAGTCTGGGTGTAGTGTCTTGAACAGAGCATTCAGAACTGGTGGCTCCCAAAACTCTGAGTGCTTGCATTAAGTATGGAAACCTTGGCTCCATGCAGAATTTCCAAACGGGCAAGAGCTCTTCCATGTGTTCTTGGGAAGGAGATGTAAATAGCATCCCTGAAAAAGTTAATGATGCGCTAACCTAGCACATAAAGTTTGTGGAGTTGCCTTTAAATATGCTAAAGACATTATGGCTTGAGAAAGAAATTAGTGTCTGGCAAATTATAGGTTTGCATGTAAAGAACAATAGTGTCTTAAAACATAAAGTAGACTTATGGGAAAATCCAGGCTGTGCACATTTGTGTGCTGCAAATGCTGTGATGAGGGCAGAGTGAAAATGCCCTGGAGCATTTCTGGAAACTTCAAATGGAAAGATGAGGAGTGAGTGCAGAGGAGGATGGTGCAGAGGAATACAGTGTAGGACATTGCTGAGACTTAGAACAAGCAAACAGAGAGAGCTACCATCAACTTCTGTCACAATTATTTTCCTGTTGTCATTAGACAGCATCTCAGAGTAGTGTGAATCTGAAATTGCTATTAGCCCAAGTTGCAGAATGGCTTTCTGGACAAATTCTAGTCTTTCACCTTTTATATTAGTATCTTTGCTTCTCAGATATGGAATCTTAGAGTAAGCAAAGAGGAATGCTTTTCTTGGTCAAGAAAAATTTTCCTGGACAGAGAAGAGTGAAGGCATTGTTCCAGTTTCCATCAGAATCTGACGCTTTCATTGGCATTTTTTATCTTATTGGGGGCATGAAATATTCCAAGAAGCAATTGGACAAACTGATTAAAAATTGCAAATGAAACACCTGATTTTGGTGGTAGAGTCTGATTAAGAATTATTGGTCTTACAATAAAGTTTACTGTTTGAGAGACGCTATTAAAGGTAAAATTGAATTTTCACTGTAAAGTTTATATGATCATGTTTATTAACATTGCTCTCCCTAGAGTCGCTTACATTTTGTTAAAGTAAAATACATTAAAATTTAAATACTGGTCTGACTGGGTTAAGACGGTTATATGTTTGAGTCCTTTCCTTTTGTCATTACATTTTTATGAAGATCAAAAGTTTATGTATTGGACTGAAGGCCTACATTCAGGAAAACTTTAGAGTCGCATCAAATCAGAGTGAAAATGGAATAGGTTTGCCACTCTAATACAAGCAGTGCTTCAGAATGTAATCTTGAGTAATTTTGGAAGAAGTTGTTAAGTATAAATATTGAGTTCGAGATTAAATAATGTTTTACATTAGCAGTGAGTGCAAAAGATTGTGTCTGAATTCTTTGAAAACAAATCAAGTAAACCAGCACAAAGTCTAAATTCTGAGCTGTTTATAAGTTTGTAAGCTTCTCCTTTCAAGTCCCTGATTTTTGAATTTAAGAAAAAAAGAAAAAAAAATCCGTTTTAAATTCTTTGCTCTCCTCAGCCTTAAACTCTTGATTCTTTTATATTTGCAGTTTTTAAAATAACATGACTTAGTCAGTGAAACATCTTTTTTGTCCTAGACGCAGGATCAAATGCACTCTGACATTGCATAGTGCTTCCCGTCCAGCTACGTCGTAAAGGCTTGCATGCAATGAATGTTTAACTTCAGTAGGCAAAGGAAACCTTTGGATGGTGAAAACTAAAATTTTAAGCGTGTCTCTTTAAAGACATTTAAAAAAAAAGTGCTTGCTAAAACTGCTGTACAACACCATCTGTTCCTGCAAAGAGGCACACAGGAGTCAAACCTGGTATTGCATGCAGGAGTGTTTTTTAGTTAGATGCAGCTGTTTGACTTTGAATCCAGTATTTTACGCCACGCACCTTTTGCTTCGTTTTCCTTCTCTTTGTTTCTGAGAAGGAAAAGGTTTACCAGCATGGGGGAGGGTGAGGGGCTTTATTTTTTCATAATTGGCTCAATTACACAGGTTGTAGAAGTGTTAACAATGTTTTACCACATGAGCCGGCAAGTGTCTGCTTTTTTCTTTAGCGTTTTTGTTTCTCTGATCAGTTTTGTGCTGTTTCCTTCCTGAATGTGCAAAGGTGATGGAGGCTATAAAAAGCCTATTAGGGTGTAAAGAACTGGGAATATAAAACAGTGATACAGATCTGCTTTCAAGCTTTGTGTCTGAGGGGTTTTGAAGGTGAGGAGGAACAAGTTTCCCTCCAGCTGTGGATCACCTACTCTCTGCAGACTGGACCTGGGGTGAGAGAAGAATGAAAATGTATAAATGCTGAAAAGAGGAAAGGGTTTTGCCTGAGCTGGGAGAAACTACTGGAGGAGAGTCTGAGAGAAGCTCGATGGCCTTGCTGCAGCTCAAGCAAGACAACGGAGTCTCTGGGCGAGATGGGGCTGCTTGTTCGGGTAGCAGCAGTCAGCTGAGTGGAGTGCAACTGCAAAAGGTCTGGCAGGCTTCAGGGAGCACGGAGCAGTAGGTAACACCCATGGCTTTTTATCCTTTGCTCTGAGTGACTGACGCCTGCTGAAGAAATTAATTTATTATTATGGTTTGCATCCATAACTTAAGAGATGAGGCAGTGCTGTGCTCTGTTGCACAATCCATTCACAGCAGGGAAATAAAAGCTGTGATAAGCATGTGCTTATCCATATTCTGAAGCAAGGGTCTTACAGTTAGTAGTGCTGTGAAAAATGAGAAATATTGTGGAAAACGCTGCAGAAGATTAGGGCAATAGGCAAAACATTCTTAAGCTGAGATCTTTCAAAATGCGTTCTGCCCATGCAGAGGAGGGGATAGAAGACAAACGGTAGGGCTGAGCAGAGTTTTGCTGGTAAGCATACCAGTAGAGTAGTCTCTTGCATAAATGTTTAAACTCGGTATCAGGTAGACACTGAACAGTACAACAGCAGTCTTTCAGAAAGAAATAACAGAAGTAGCACAAAGCTCAGAAGATGAAGTTAGTCAAATGAAGCAGGCAGACCTAAATGCACTAAATAGTTTCCTATTTTTAAATAACCATGCAGGGTAAAGATAACCACTGCAGAAATGAGGCTCAAGGCAAGTGGTGACTTAGAGGTGAGAGCAAACTTATCTGTATTGATTGGAGGGGACCCTTAGGGATCACCTGGTTCCAACCCCCTGACATGGGCAGGGACACCTCCCACTGGATCAGGTTGCCCAACGCCCCATCCAGCCTGGCCTTGAACACCTCCAGGGATGGGGCATCCACAGCTTCTGTGGGCAGCCTGTTCCAGTGCCTCACCACCCTCACAGTGAAGAATTTCTTCCTAAAGTCTAATCTAAATCTACCCTCTTTTAGTTTGACCATTACCCCTTGTCCTATCAGTGCACGCCCTGACAAAGGGTCCCTCTCCTTCTTTCTTGTAGGTCACCTTTAGGTATTGGAAGGCCTCTCTAAGGTCTCCCTGGAGCCTTTTCTCCAGGCTGAACAACCCCAACTAACTCCTCAGCCTGTCTTCATAGGAGAGGTGCTCCAGCCCTCTGATCATCCTCATGGCCCTCCTCTGGACTCACTCCAACAGGTCCATGTCCTTGTGCTGGGGGCCCCAGAGCTGAACGCAGTGCTCCTGGTGGGGTCTCACAAGAGCAGAGCAGAGGGGGAGAATCACCTCCCTCCACCTGCTGGTCCTGCTTCTTTTGATGCAGCCCAGGATACGGTTGGCTTTCTGGGCTGCAAGTGCACATTGCTGGCTCATGTTGAGCTTCTCATCAACCAACACCCCCAAGTCCTTCTCCTCAGGGCTGCTCTCAATCCATTCTCCACCCAGCCTGTATTTGTGCTTGGAATTGCCTCGACCCAGGTGCAGGACCTTGCACTTGGCCTTGTTGAACCTCCTGAGGTTTGCACAGGCCCACCTCTCAAGCCTGTCCAGGCCCCTCTGGATGGCAAATGCTATATGCCTTTGTGCTTAGAGTTTTAGCATGTTAGCAGAGGTCTTGGCTGTCGCGTGTGGGACTGGGTGGGTTAAAGCTGCCCTTGTGCAGTGAGGAGGACTGACCGCCGGGCTGGGCTGGCCAGGCTCTGCCCGCTCCCCTAGGCAGCTGGGCACCAGCAGAGGCCGGCCACCACCGCCACGCCTGCTGAAGGCATGGTGGTGACGTTTTTCTTCTGAAGGTTTGAATGAGAAAGAGAAGGATTCAGGGAATCTACCCTTAATTTTTCCTGCAGAAAAGCTGATGAAAAATACTGTGATGCTCAATATGACACCATGTCCTGACAGCAGGACAGGTTTTCTCCCAATTTACACTTGTTTTTTTGTGTGTTGATAATACTGCAGCTGTCTACCTTGGTGATGGTGATTTGCCTTACTAATAATGTACCATATAAATCATTGAAGGGAGTAAGTTTTTTGTTATGGCGGTGTTCTTCCTTACCAAAGGCACTGCATTCCTAGTGATTCAGACCGAGCATCGAAATACATTTGTGATTTGTTTTCTGATGCTGAGTCGATGAGTGTCTTGGTTCCTGCTTAGTGCTCTTACTTGTGAGATTGAGATAGCAGCGCACACTCCCATGGGATGAGACCCTTATCAGCTCTGGTGCTAAAGCTGCCCGTACACCGTGCACAGGAAGGTGTAAAGAGGAAGGTTGTACATGTGGGTGATTCTGGTGTAAAGGCTCTTGGACCCCTGAGGTCCAAGTCGTTAGTGTTTTGTTGGAGCCAGTGTAAAAGCCACCTATGAGTTTTTATGCATCTGTTCCCTACAGGTGTTCAGTATACTTCAACAACAACAACAAAAAACAACTGTAATAAACTTGCTAGATGATACCTCTTCCTTTTCAAATAGCCTAAAGGAAACTTGGTTCTAAGCTAATTTATTTATGGGACTCTTCGTTGCTCCTTACATACAGGAGACCATTTCAGAAACAGTAATAGTATTGAAAAAAATGTATTAAAATATGGAAACTGAACTCCAGTGAACTCTGTGTGTTATGTTTTGCTTTGCTGTTTTTTCATTAAGTTGCTCTCTCTACCTTCTTCCTCTAGCCAAACCCTTTGGAAACACCTTGGTGGAGTTTCCTTGTTTTATCAGCTACAAAGCCGCTACGTTCTCAGCACTACTGTTAAAATAATGTTTTTGATAGAGTTGCACATAATTGCAAAAGTGACCTTTCTGCACTGGTAAAATTAGGATGGTCTTGAAGGTCAGCATGAACAATTCACTCAATCAGCTTCACTTAAGGTTGGCTTCTCCCTTCCTGGGATTAAAACCCTTGACAGGCGCTCGGCACACCCTGTGCCTCTTAGGCTGCTTCAGCAGTGACCCAGCTCTACCCGAGAGCAGTGCTTGCAGCTGTAGGACAGCAAAAGCTGCTTTCTGATCCACGCGGGCACTGATTAGGGCTGCTCAGTGTAGCTGCGTGGGACTGAGAGGGCACCGGAACAGCAGCACGCTCCTTTCCTCTTTGACTAGATTTTAATAAAAGCAGTGTCAAACACCAACCATTTCCTGGATGTTTTTGTCTCGCAGGGCCTTGGGGGGAAATAAAGTTTCCATTGTTTCCACCGGAGTTCTGGTATAGCACTGCAGGTGGTCAGGAGTGGATCACAACTCTGCTGTATGTTTTTTACGGGCGGTCTTTGGCTGAAACTTAAAAACTTTAACCAGAAAGCTCCATCAGCTTTGAAGAACTTGAGATTTGTTTGGAGCAACGCTAGCTTGACCCGTTGGCTGTTACATACGTAGCAGGAAGGTTGTTTGCAAGGGTTGGTCTGAGAATCATTCTCCCACTTCTCGCAGCTTCGGGAAGGCCCTAACACAGAGGTGCCACCAAGCCGAAGGTGTACCTCCTGCTTGTCCACACATACATGCTTCTGAGTTACAGCTTCTGTGCTGCCTAGGTCTGCCTCCCCTTTGGGCCGCTGTCAGAAAATGCCCGTCTGCTGCCGTGCTTTCTTCTCTTACCTTCAGACCTTTATTAGGAAGCCTAATGTTTACCAGCTTAAGTAACTGACCGCACATTAATTTTTTTAGTTCTAAATGCCAGATTGCCTGTTTACAACTTAACCTTTCCTTGACCTGGTTCACAGCTTACTTTCTTGACTTATGACCCTCACCAGATTTTCTCCACCATTTGGCTCCAGCTGTTCTTATAATAAGGGGCATTTAATTGCCCCTTCCGGTCTGCCTTAGGGCTTGAGAGCACTCATCAGTTTTAATCATGCTTGCAATACTCTGTAGAAGAGACAGCAACTCTTGACGCTTCGCAGTATAACGTGTTTTCAGCCATGCATTTATTGGAAGTGCTTATATGGCATTCTTGCGTGATTTAAAACTGTGGGAGGGGAAGGAGTGAGATGTAAAACAGCGATGGAGCTGAGCAAGAAGTATAAGCATTATGAATAGGATAAGAGGAGAGGTGATGTTCTGCAAATGCTGCCATCATCCAGCTACAGCTTGTGTGAAGACCCATCTCGCTGCCATCTGCTCTGAGCCTGTCAGCGGTTAGTTTGATTTGATTCCTCTGTTCTCTGGTGCAAGAGAATAAACACTGTACAGCTCTCCAGTGCCGCTTCTGACTGTACAGAGCTTCAGCATATTCTTTGTCGATTGTCTCTTTTTCCGACTGAAGAACGTTTAATTCTTTTTCACCAGAAGCTGTTCCTTGCCTTTGATTGTCCTCAGTGTGCTTCTCTGGACCATTTCAGCTTATATTAAATTGCTTTGAGGGGAAGGGACCAGAACTGCGCACAGTACTGAGTTGTACTGTCACTCTGTGAAGACTGATTTTTCTTTTTCTGTTCTTTATTCCTTTTGCTTTTTTTTTGTTTGTTTGTTTGTTTGAGACAGAATTTACTTGGAACTACAGTACGTAACTGTCTTTTGTAATCCCAAGATTTTACCCCTAAGTAGCAATTGTCAGCCCAGGCTCTGTCCCTGTATATGGAAAATTATGTATTTCTGTGTGCATGCCTGTAAGTTTATGCCAAATGATTTTCATTCCCATCTACATTAAATTACTTGCCAATGTAATGTCCAATAATAGTGCAATTAAGATTTTTCTGCACTCTGAGTAAGTCCTTATCTTTATCTCCTTCAATAGCTTAGTATCAACCATCATTTTCATTATTTTCCCATTAAATACATTTTCTAGATTACTTATGATCGTATTGAACAGTCTGGGTCCTTCGTTTAATGGCAACTTTACCTCTTACTCTGTTTTTTGTCCTCATAAATAAAGACTCTGGCTCAGAGCTCTTCCCACTTCTCCTTGTGGCTGCTCGGTTTCTTTCAGGACCTTTTCAGGTAGACTTTAACGGAGCATCTTCTGGACATTCAAGTGGGCTATATCCACCAGATCTTTCTTTGTCTTTTTAATACTTTTTCTGGTTGAGGCTGCTAGCTGCAGAGGTTTTGTTTGCCAGATTGCAAGTAACCCTAAATTTTCCGTATTTTGGCCCTCTGTGTTCAGAGCTCTGAGTGCTCGATGCTGAGCTGTGCGATCATGGTCGAGAGGCACTCTGACGGAGGCACCAGTTCGTACCGCGCAGTCATGGGGCAGTTTCTCTTCTTTGTCCACAGTTGGTGGAATGTGCATAAAGTCCCCTTGCAAGCTGGGTAGCTTAAAACCTGCAGAAGGAGATGCTGGTCTCCTGCACTTCACAGTCCAGCAGGATTGTTTAAAGCAGTATCAGTGGGAACAGTTCCAGGTTAGTCTCTGCAGCACAAAAGACCTACTGTGAGCCAGATCTGTGTCCAAGATATATTCACATTATGCAAGTATTTCCTGTTCAAGATGACTATTAATCAAACCAGACAACTCTTTTACAGCAAAAGCTTTCTATAAAATTCATGTTTAGGACATGGCGTAAAGTTACTCCATAAAAACAGTTGTTGATGTTTTTTAAAAAAAATACATAAATTGAGGACTGGGGAGTAAAAAGACTGCTTCTGGAAAGTAGAATGGCATTTAGTTCTTGTATGATCTCATCTTTATGCTTTTCAGGATTAATATTTCATACTTCTACTAAAAAATGACTGCAATCATTTAGCCTTGGAAAACAGGTTCTATAGGAAGGAGAACTTGTGATTTTATTTCAGAGGTGTCTTGTGAGACTGTAGGTTATCCTGCATCATGGAAGATAAGCTTGTTTATGATAGTTTGACAAGAGTGTCATAAAGTCCCATTACAAGATCTCTGCTAATTATCTTTCACTTGGAGATGCAAACCGTATTAAGGAATGTCACTAGCTTTTGGCTTATATGGGGAAAATGCACTTTCAGCCTGCAAGTGATCGGTGTTTTCCTCCCTCTGCATTAAAACATTGAATTTCGGGGAATAAGGGGTCTCCTAGGCGATTGGCAACTGCTGCGTCGACAACAAAACCGCCACTGCACTGTACTTAAAGGCATGAATTTTCCTTGTCATTTAATAGAAGTCCCCTTATAATGTATACAAAAATACATTTTTTTAAATGTATTTTTACATACATAAATGTAAACTCCCGGCTTTCCTTGCACCCGCCAGCCCCACGCTCCCTCCATTTGACACAGTTCTGCGGCACGTGTGCAGAAAGACTTTTTTCCAGGATGGTGACAGCTCAGTCGCTCTAGATCTGCCCCGTGCTCCTCTCTTAGAAGGACCTCTGCTGAGTTTCGCACTGGGAAGTATGCCGGAGGGTTTCCACTGCCCAGCACATCTCGTATTAAGGCCAGGGGGCTGTTCAGGTCTAAAGGCTCCTTGGCGTTACAGGAGCGACACGGCTGATGCGTCGGATCGTTTTTCTGAACCTGTTAAAGGAAATCTGTCTGTGCTAGGTACTTGACAACTCGCTGGGAAGCACAGTCAGTCAGCCAAGTGCGCTCGCTTGCAGACCTCAAATGTGTTTTATGTTGGCAGTGTTAATTCTGAATAGAGCAGCGTTACGGAGATGTATTTTATTCTTTTGGAAGCTATAGTTCCGCGCACCCTCTAGGGATAGCGTGCTCTTTCTAATCCCCCAGCAGCGAGTTTTACTTTTCATCTCATCTGCGCAGGCAGTGGAAGGGCCGGGCAGACGTTCGGTCCCTACCCTGCCCTAGTGCCCAGCGACAGCGAGGTGGCACCTCACTGATTTGCACAATGAATTTGCTGAGCAGAACCAGCCCGACTTTATAATGAACCTTATAGAGGTATAAAAGCAAAAACTGTATCTGTTCCTCCCAACAGCTCCCTCGCCCAGCTTTCATTTGAGCTGGAGCAGGGCTTTATCTCTCCCCTCTGCTCCTCCCCCATCCCGCGGTTATGGCAGAGATTTCCTCTCATTAAGGGAACTTCAGATGGAGCCCACCCTCAAATAAAAATCCAAACATTTTGCTTCCCTTTGGGCAAGGGAGGCAGGGAGGCATTTAAAATACAGGAGACAGACAAATAGCCTTTCTAAACAAACAAAGGATAATTGCTCTCATAAATGTGGGTCCTCATAATTTAAGAGCAATAGTTTATATACTCGGTAAGCCTTATAAACAGAGAGGGGAGACAAGGGCCGTGGTTGTGTTCAATAAAAGCCCCAGCTCAACAAGGCCCTTGATTGTTGAGCTGCGTGTTTCGCGAGCCTCCGCCAAGTTTACGGCAGCACGAAGCGGCGGCCCTGGGAGCTCGTCTGCAGAAAGCCGTGCCCGTGGTGCTGAGAGGCACAGACAAACCGTCCCGCGGGCGGTGAATCTCTGTTGCCACGTGCAGCCCCATGCTTCGGATTTTGCAGGTGTGAGGCTCGTATACAAAAGTTAAATTTAGTATGTGTTTATAGCACAGTATATAAAAACTTCAATGCGTCGTGTTTGGGCAGATGGTGGAAACCAGCCGTGGAAGCTCTGGGCTGGCCTTCTCGCCACAGGCCCCTGCACTGGGTGACTCCGTGCTTCGGGCAGGCCGGTCAATTGGCACATTTCGATTTCTCATTTTTTAAGAGTGTCATTTAGTCTTTCTTGATAAGGTTTTGAAACAGGTAATGAGCGAGTGTTAACAACGTCTGTGCAAGAGGAAGGCTGTTCACGATTACTGAATTACTAGCAGAATCCTCGCAGCACGTCTGAGCTCGGGTGTATTCGGCCGTGCAGCTGGACAAAGCTGGAGCTGAAAATCTCCTGTATTTCAAATAACGATCCTTAGGGTTCCCGGGCTTTTCAGAGTTGCTCGCAAGATGCATAGCCTTCATGAGATATCCGACACAGTCAGGTTGGTGGGATCTGCGTGGTCATACCGACCTGTGATACTCCGGTGAGGACACAAATCTTTCTACAGCTCTGTGAGCCTCACTCGCCTCAGCACTGTGGTGCCAGAATGCACAACTGCAAGGAAACAAATCTCCTCTGAGCCCAGGCTGTGCTTCCCATCCAAGGGCTGCTTCTCGGGCTGCTGAGCGACTGCTGGCGACTCGTGCGATGCGATCAAAGTGTCAAAGCACGTGGGGCTCCTTTGTGCCTCCCACGTTGCAAGGAGCACGTAAGTGCCAGCTGCAGAAGAGGCCGCCCAGCCCTGCTGGGTGCCGTGGCTGGAGAATGCCCATGCGGGTGCGTTGGCGGGGAGCGTGGAGCCAAGCTGCTGAGGTGTCCTGGGCAGCTGTCACGAGAAGACAGGCGACTTGTTTTCTCCAAGTGCCGAGGCCGTCAGATGCGGCAGCATCAGGTCTCTTGCTTAAGTTCTCAACCACCCTGACTCATAAAATTATTCCTGAATGTCAAAGCGCGTGCTGGGGTAAGTCTTTACAGCATATTTGAGGAATGTTGATGCAGTGTTTCTTTTGGATACAGCCTTTTGAAAGAAGCAGAATATGAATTTACATCAAGGTTGCCGAGACAGCCAACAGCATCTGAATTCCTTGTAGGTTAGTGTAATAGTTACAACAGCTTACTTTAAAATATACAATTAAGTATAAACTGAATTTCCTAATCCAGTTTATATCGGATAAAACATAAGAATAAACGTCTGGCTTAATCCTCTGGCTCCACTCGTCATTATCTGTAAGACATTTTTGACATCATATTGTGCAGTAGAGTTGTGGGTTCGGACAGAGGGATTACAAAAGGGAAATGAGTGAAATGGCAGCACTTTTACACCCTCGTACTGAAGCCAGCTCGTTGCCTGTGTTATCCTCAGAAACCACTGTGCTTTCCATAATTTGGGAACGTGTCCCAGTTCTGCAGCATGTCTCCCACAACAGTAGCTGAGCTGTCTGCAGCCGTCCCCAGCTCCAGGTTTCCCATGATGGGAAGTTCTGGTCCTGCGTTAGCGCATCCCCCGCTGGTGGCACTGGAGCTCAGGTGAGGACCAGATGCTACCTGAGATCTTTCTTAGAGTTTCTTGTCCCTTTGCTTGCGCTGCTCTGCTGAAAGGGGAGATGTTTAATATGGGAGAATTCAGTTAAAACATGGGTAGGAACCTGGAAAAGATGGTAGCGTGGTCAGTTGCCTGGCACACCCTGGAGATTATATTTTTTATAATCCTGCAAAGAAACTTTTCTATTGTAGCGTGCCAATTCTTGATCTTAAGTATTTTAAGACAAAAAAAAAAAAAAAATGAGAAGAGATAAAAGCAAATAGGGTAAAATCCTTCTGTTGAAATTGACAGATTGGAATATCCTCATAAGGAATTTGACACCTCTCCCTAGCAAAATATTTGAAATAATATATCTAATTGTCTTTAATTTGGTTTTCTAATATTTCGTATAATATTAAGTTTTCCCTGGCGCGCACTTTTATAAATGAAAGGTAAGCTTTTCACTCAGTCATAGCACTTCTGTGGCTTCCAGTACTTTCCATACTTAGTAAGAAAATTCAGAACTGCTGTTTCATAACTGGCCATCTGCAATTGTAGTAATCTGCCTATAAATACAGCCAAATATAGCTTTATGTGGAAATACTATACATACACGTGTGGAGAGATAATTGGATTATGCCAAGGTTGTGATTCCCTGCTGGAGGACCGGACTGTGCAGCAGGCTCGGTGCTTGCCACGGCAGAGCACTGTCCCTCGGTGCCGATGGGCAGCATCTCCCTGCCCCACTACGTGACACTGTCGGCGCTGCACAGGTCTGGGCTGAGAGCTAGGTTGCTGCTGGGCTTTGTCCACACCTTTTCTAAGCAATGGCTCGTTGCAGCTGGTTAAACAGTGCTCTTTAATCCCTCGCTTTATTTTGAAATTCTCATCAACACCTGCTATAAATCAGTTTTCTCATCCTTAATAATATATAACAGAAACAAGCAGCAGTGAGTGATGAATCACAGTCGTATGCTGCAGGGGAATGCTATTCTGCTCACGTATGTTAAACTGAACTGAAATTAGGATTAAAGCAGTCTATTAAAGACATGAAGTTAATCAGCAGTCAGTGAGCTATACATCAGGGATCGGTACCACTAATGTCACAGATAAATCACAACATGGAGAACTTAGGAACTGTTAATAAACCACTACAAATAAGCACCTTTAAATAACTAATCCCCCAGAGCTCTGGTCTCCCACTCGCAGGTCCACACGTACGTGCAGCGTTGCACACGCAGCCCCTCTCCAGCAGCACGTGTGGGTTACGAGTGCCCCCTGCCCTGTCTGGGGGTGCTTGCACACGCCTCCTGCAGCAGCTCACGTGCACCCCCAAGTTGTGGGTCCTGCTTGTAGAAGCACACCCTCCCTCCGTGTACACCCGGGTGTGCAGCAAGGCTGCTGAAGGCAGCTCAAGTGTGATGAGGTTGCTCTGTGTTGTTGACTCCTGGAGTTTTTCAGTAAACAAGCATCTAGATTCCCTCCAAGGATTTAAGAGTCGTTCGCAGAAAGGCTGGTAACCGTGCTGCAGCGGGCTCTGCCAGCTGTAGTCTCGGCTAAAATAACTTACTCTGCCTGAACAGTTCCCCAGATACTGCTGCACTTGCATGAAACTCGTTATACTCAGTAAAGAAGGCTCGATCGCATCACCAGCGAGGGCTGTGGATATGAAGAGTAATGAAATGACCGATTGGCTGGGGTGTGCAGGAACCGGGGCTCGGTCCCGAGGCAGGCATCCCAGCTTTGTTTCGGAGGAAGGAAGAGCTCAGGTCCATGCCTAATAATCAGCCCTCGTGGGTGGAGGCACTGTGCAGCTCTCATTGTGTGGTTTTCAGATGGCTTCTGGCTATTTTATAACACCGCAGATCATTTGGGAACGTAGGCGTCTCTTCTCCCAGTGTTTATGAAATAGAGATTTCTAAATCAACGGAGATCATTCACTGTAAAAGCCTTGCGAGTCAAATATCACTTCAGAAACGAGTGTTTGTCACCTCATTTCAATAAACGTAAAGCCTTGCAAGGTGTTTGCCTTGAAAAGGCAGGAGGGGTAGAGACAGGGTTTTGTTCAGTACGGGAAAAGCTCCACATGAGCTGAGCAGTCTGTTTGGCCATCAGCCTGCGTGCTGCTAATGCAGGCCCTGCAGCAGGCACCCTTCTGGAAGCTACGAACTATGTTCATGCTAGGGTTTGATGCAGTTAAACCACAACCTGATGCTGTAATGGCAGAATTCAAATACTACAAAACCCACGTGCAAAGGAGTTCTGTGACCATTGATAGCTTGTTTTCCATCTCCTGTTTGATGTACAGTCATCCCATTTCAGCAGGTAGTGAACAGAAGACCCATTTCACGTGGTAAGGAGATGCTTCTATGGAGAGTTTAACTCCTGAGATTGCTCTCAACAGCACAAAATTCAAGAGGAAGGAATTCTGTGCTCCAGTGCTGCAGGGACCTCTGTAAGGCACAAGCTGCCCTCTGCGCTCCTGTCGGTGAAAACGTCCTGCTCCCGAAGGAGTAATGCCCTCGTCACCTCCATGTCCTGCGTCAAAATGGTCAAACCAAACTGAACAGGAGAGATTGGCTTGTGGTGCAGGCACCTATACCCACAAACTGAAGAGTAATGAGGAGCTGGCAACAGATTTCAGTTTCTTCCAAACTAGGTAAGATTAAATAGTGAAAGACTACATTTTTGTAGTAGTTCCTGAATCACCCTCAGGGCTTCACAAGTATTTTCCTGAAGTGTGTGTAATACCAGTATTATCGCTGCCTTGTCTATGGCTCACACATTCTGTAAGTGGAATTAAAATGAGGGAGCAAGTAGATATCACTGTAACTTTTTTTTATCTTCATCGTAGTAGCATAGTGGACCGGTGTTAGCAATCTCATCTCATTTGTCAATTCAGCATTTCCCATACTGACGCTTTCACAGTGACGCGTTACTACACACAGTACACGCTATAAATAGCCACAAATCCAGCATGAGTGGAGTGTAGCTCGGCATAATGAAATGAGGGGAATACTTTCCAGGCAATTAGTGATGTTAGCAGGAAAAGACTCTTTGCCGCAAATAGAACAGAGAGAGTGAACCAACACCGGAGTGCTTCAGAGTTAGCGTGGGGTGGGGGAGCTGCGACCCTCTGAGATGCTGCCTGCTCTAACCTTATGGTAGTCACTAGTCGTGCAGGGGCCTCCGCACATCTTAGGAAGTACTCAGCATCCAGATACTACAGTATCAGCCTCTTTGCTTGTAAACCCAGTGAGCTGGAAAATGTGAAGTCACTGTGGGTCTCTAAAACATTTCCTAATATAAACTCTTTTAACCTCCTCATTAGAAGTTTTAAAATGTGCCTGACTGATCTTTCTTTGTTGGCTGTGCTCCATGTTTCCAAATTATACTGAAAAAAATGCTAGAAATACATTTTTTATAAGATTTCTTCTTTGTGCAAGTCTTTCTTGAAGTCTTGTGCAACTGGGAAGGAGGAGATGAAGTCATTACCATAGTTTGTCCATCTGAAACTTCAGTACCTAGCAGAACTGTAGCACAGTATCAAATGCCTTGCCTAAAACCTGAGGCTCATTACATATACCTTAATTTACATCACACATCCTGTAAACACAACCCTGTCATCACTTTGCTGCTTAAATATAATAGTATATTAAATATAATAGTGTTTTGCTCTCTCTGCAGCTTAACAGAGCGCAACTTTCACCTGTGCTTTGTGTCAATCAGCATGACTTCTGAAGTCGCTCTTACAGGAAGAGCACTGATTGAACTGAAGGAAGCCTCTCTTAGAATTTACTGGGACTTCAGTACAAATTCAGTAGTTTAGGTAGTCCTTGAAATACTGCATCCAACCGAGAAATCTTTAGCCTCAGCTCTACCTTTACCACATAGGGGTGGAGATGGAGCATATACTACTTTTTCTGCACCGAGGAGGAAGATTATCAATGGTATGTGCTGCTCAGGAGTCCCAGAACTGGTGCCAGAGAATGCTTTCTTTCAAACTAAAGTTATAAGTTCTGAGGATCTTCAGTGTATTCATTATATTATAGGAAAAAAAAAAAAAGACCAACGTGAGGAACTTTCACTGAAGTTCAGCAGTCTTATCAGCCCACATAAGCAGGGTTTAATATGCTTCTGTGGATCACGTACATTGCAGTGAACTTCATCCTCTTTTCTCTTAAAATGGAGAATGATCAGTATAAAATTAATCATAAGTGCAAAATCTGTAAAAGCATGTACTGAAATGACCTTGAAATAGTTGTGCATCTCTGTGCTGACCTGATGGAAGAGTGGCACAGATTCACTGATGAAAATAAGCATTGATTACAGTCTGTTATTTTGCCTTACTTTTCATGCACCTTGCCAGCACGCACCAAATTCTTTCGGTGGAGTTTTACTACTTTGTTTTAGAAAGGCAAGGATGACTGACAACCAGAGCTTGTAGATGATAAAGGGCGGGAAGGTTCTTGGGTCACCTTGTCTGGACAGCAACTTAAAGCAGAATTTTCTTCACAGATGAGTTCTTCTATTGTCTTCTTAATCTTACTGCTTCCTAGGAAGCTCTAAATGTTAATCCCAACTGCCTCTCCAGGCAGCCTATGCCTTGACCTAATTGTGTGTTGTATGATAATTTTTAACCCTTGACTATTGTGTTTTCTCTTAGCTTCAAACTTTGCTACTGCTCCTTTTTACATGCCTTCTAAAGTACAGTAACCTTTCCATCACCTCCATCTCTTATCTGAATACATTGGAGGTAATGGTGTGTATTAGCAAGTCCTTTTCAATCTTCAGCTACCCAGGGCAAGATTACCTAATCTCTTCACTCAGTGTTTGTGAATGAACACATTTATTATAATATTTTCATAAGTTTTGGATTTGATTTAGTTAGGTATAGTTTGTTCCTCTGTGTGAGGCCTCAAAGAGAAGAGGCTTAATGAGTTCAATTGAATTGGCAATCACAAAATACTCGAGGTTGGAAGTGACCTCTGAAGGTTGTCTAGTCCAACCACCTGCTCAAAGCAGAGTCAAACACAGCACATTGCCCAGGACACTCTCTAGTTGGGTTTTGAATTAAATTACTCTTCCCAGTAGCTCCAGGTCTCTCTTGTACTGGGGAGCCCAAAGCTGGATCCAGCACTCCAGATGCGGCCTCACCAGTGCTGAGCAGACGGGAAGGATCACCTCCCTTCACCTGCTGAGGAGCATTGTGCTCCTCCTAATGCAGGCCAGGAAGCTTCTGGTCTTTTTTCCTGCAAGGGCACATTGCTGGCTCATGTTCAGCTTGGTTTCCACCACAACCCCAAATCCTTTTCTGCAGAGCTGCTTCCCAGCCCATCAGCCCCCAGGCAGTGCTGATACATGCGGTTATTCCTCCCCAGGTGCAGGACTTTTCATTGTCACTTTGTTGAACTTCATGAGGTTCCTGTCGGCCCATTTCTCAGCCTGTCAAGGTCCCTCTGGATGGCAGCACGCCTATCAGGTGTATCAACCACCGTGCCCAGTTTTGTGTTATCACAAACTTGCTGAGGGTGCACTCTGTCTCATTATCCAGGTCATTAATGAAGAGAGTGTCGGTCCCAGTACACTGGTAGTGACTGTCCTACAGCTGGACTTTGTCTTGGTGACAACCCTTTGACCCCAGCAGTTCAGGCAGTTTTCAGTCCGCTTTACTGTTCACTTATCTAGTCTGTACTCCAACAGTTTTTTGATAAGGAAGGTATGGGAGATGTTGTCTATGTAATGTTGAGTTCTTTTTAATGAAGAGTGTTTTTTACCTGTAGATCACTAACCCTGTGTTCAAGTAAACCTGATATTTTCTGTCAGGGGGCTACTATTGATAGTTTTGAGGTAGGCTAGTTTTTCAGTGAATTCTCACAAAAAAAATACCCGTACTTTCTACAGGTATCAAGTCCAGGGTTGAGCTTTGGGGAATTCTCTAGTCTGGGGGAAAACACTGCAGAACAAGTATCCTTTAGCTAGTTCTCGCTAATGGCTGTGTTATCAGCTGACAATATGTGCCTGCTTGAGCTGTAACATATACCAAAGAAGGTGATCATTTATTTTCTTAGTAACAAACAGTATTTTTGAACAGGAAGATTAGGTATCAGTTAAGTTTGGAGCTTGAGAGTTAGTGTAATGAAAAACCCAAACTCTATAAGACCCCCATGATGGGGGTATCAGATTTGAAGAAGCCTGGAACCGTGGTACAAAGGTTCATACACTGCCTGTTTGAAACTGGAACTTAAACTTCATTTGCTCTTTGTAGGAGTTGTATTAGAGTTACTTCACAGAATCTCAAAATGGTTGAGGTTGGAAGGGATCTCAGGAGGTCATCTGGTCCAACCCCCTGCTCGAGCATGGCCACCCAGAGCTGCTTGCCCAAGACCATGTCTAGATGGCTTTTGAAGATCTCCAAGGATGGAGGCTTCACAACCTCTCTGGGCAACCTGTGCCAGTGCTTGGTCACCTGCACAGTAAAGAAGTGTTTCCCGATGTTCAGAGGGAACCTCCTGTGTTCCACTTTGTGCACATTGCCTCTGTCCTGGCACTGGGCACCACTGACAAGAGCCTGGCTCTGTCTTCTTTGCACCGTCCCTTGAAGTATTTATTATAAGTTGATGGGATGCCACTTCATGGTTCCTTTTTTGGGGCTTTGTAAAAGAAAGTCGCTTTCTCTTTTATCACGGAGCCAATTATTTCTTGATTCCAAATGCTGCTGTTGCTGTGTATTTAAGTCTACTCCCTAAGATATCTCCATGAACTGGTGATATTAAATCTGATGCTAAATGTGAAATTGCATATAGAGCTGGAAATCAGCGATGGTGTTTGATATAGTTAGGTTAATATGAAAAATAGAGGCTGAAGGATTTAAATGCTTTTTTTCTAGAGTTCTTGCTTTGAATAATAACTCTTTCAGTGATTGTTTAGATGTAAACATCAGTTTTTTTTTCCCCATATTGATTTTGATTTAATGATGTCAAAACAACATAACAGTCAGTGAACAGTTTTGTTTGTCTCATTTCATTAAATAGAAATTGCAATGAATTGAAAAGGAATAATTGCAGTCAGTTAATATTTTATGCAAAATGAGGCAATTAGTTATTATGGCTTCCAGTAGACTGGGAAGTTATTGAAGTTGCCATAAATACGGAGTGCTGAATTCTTGATTTATTTACATGTACGTACATCTGATACTCCTCAAATGTCAGAGTACCATATGCTATTGCATATAAATAGCAATCTACAATTTATACATCACAAGTCACAGACACAGCAAGTGGGAACTCAGACGACAGGGCTGGGTTTTAGAGGATAGCTAATGCACTGCTCTTGCAGTTGTAAGTACCATCTGTTTCGACATAGTCCGGGACTGCATCGCACTGGTGGTCAGGAATCCACGCAACTTAGTGCAGCTGGGCTTGAGCCAGTTACATTTTCTAGGAGGAGAAAGCAGCCAGTGGCCGTGTCTCTTTCCCAGCTTAACTCCCGAATTTCCCATAAACAAAACGTTAATCCCTGTGGTTCTGAATAAGCATGATGTGCTTGCTCAGTGCATCGCTGTATGAATATTGCATATGTTTGCAACGGAAGAGGGGACTGCCGACTGTCACTCTAGTACTTTTATAATGTGAAATGTTTTTTATAAAAAATCCTCATTTCGTGTGTCTTTGTCAGAGAGGTGTTGGATAAGCTAGTGCTGGTGTCCTGGGTTTCTGCTTTGGAGACCTGCATTTCTTTTCTGTCATCCCCTCCAGAGTGTTCTTGTCACTGAGGTCCCAGAGCTGATTCTTTGGGGAACTGGCTTTGGCCAGCTCTTTGCTGAATTTATTCCTTTGTCTGCAAGCACAGTGGTAGCATTGTGGATTTGTAAGAAACATAAAACTGGATTAAGTGGAGCTTTCTACCATTCCCCTGAAAAGCCCTGGAGACCAGCTTTGCTTTCTCACTTTGGCCACATGTCAAAAGGGAGAGGGATGCGGCCCTAGAAATGAGGTATGTGCCCGCAAAATGAGAGAATGCTTGCCAGGATGCTAGCAGGTGCTTTTGAAGGAATCTCATTCATAGGCAAGAAAATAAACCTTGGAAACTGAAGTATAAACAGATCTGAGCTGATCAGGAGCAGGTGTTTCAGGTCAGCCTTCAGTTACGCTCTACACAATTCGGCTGATTTTCTGCAATCCATGGCCATACCACAGACCCAGGATGGGCTCTCGGTGGCACCCCTTCGAGTCTGTAAAAGCATTAGCCTGAGAGTAAACGCTCCTGCTGATCCCTAAAAGCCTGGAAAACTCTCACCACCAGTGTAATTCTCCTACAGGATTCAGAAGATTTCACCTGAATAAGGTCACCCTGGCGTGAGCAATGGCATATCCAGCAACTAATCCAGCAGTTTTTATAGAAGAGGGCTGTGTTCTCTTTTCCATCAGCAGCATTTTTTTATTCTTGTTTTATTTTCACTCCCTTACTGGTAACCCAGCTGGTAGAGGCATATATGGGTAGGTGGAGTGGAAGAGAGAAGGTGCCCCTATTCATTGCACTACATGGGAGGGTTGAGGCTTCATCTGCTCTGGCGTATGACTTCTCAGCTGAGACATGGGGTGAGCACTTTGTAGGTGTCTCACAGGAGAATCCAGTGGGAGCTAGGCTGAACCAAGCTGAGCTGGGATTTCCTTTGCCTTTCCTCTTTTTTTTTTTTTTCCTTTAGATCTAGAGACCTCTTCTTGTGCTGTGTACAATTCTGTCCCATAATTTGCAGGCTTGTCTCTTCACAGATGATCAGTTAAGCCTATGTTTACAAAGCCTGAATTTATTTTAGGGAGGTTATTTGGACTATTATAAATTACATTGATTTAATGAATCTTTAGCATTGAAACTTGAATGTTAAGAGAAGAGCACAAATTTGTGGTTTTAAATCTCTTGCTACTGTTCCATCTTCTGTTTACCCTGTTGTTTATCATATACTTCTCCAGTTTTGGAGGTCAGGTCATGGATCCCCTGTTAATTTTAGTCAATCATTTCTGAGAGTCATACATTTTTAAAATGCCGGTATTTGATTATGAAAAACAATGTTCTGTTCCGCAAAGAATTAACTTTTGGTGGCTATCCTGAAAACAGTCATTCTTAAGGGAATTATTTGTCTGCTGTAGAGTTTGCTACCAATTGTGGATGCAAGTCATCTTGATTACCCAACAAAGTGAGGATATCTTTCTATTGTCAGCTTTCCCCAAGGCAAGCATTCCTCTGGTTTGTATATTATTTTCTGTTTAGAGCAATGCACATCTTACAGAACCAAATTTCAGGGTTCTGCAGGTCTAGTTGGTTTTGATCCATGTGAACAACTGGAGTTTTTTGAAAATGTTTCCCTCCCTTAAATTTATATACAGCAACTTGGCTTGAAGTTGCTCTGTAATAATGTAAAGTGATAAATCCTTTATTCTAAATGCTGCCATTTTTGAGAAGTGAAATATTAGAACAGCTACAACTGACTGGAATAGCTGACTGGAGTTTTGCATTTTGAGGCTGGGGGTCATAAGGCATTTGTTCAGGTTTTCCATATAAATTGCAAAGGTCTGTTTGTATCAACAGGAACTTAATCTCAGCATATCATTCAAAGGCAGAATAGGATCTGTTTGCCCTGGCTCAGTGTCACTCCAAGTGATTGGTTCTGGCCACACATTTTTAGTCTGAGAGCCAGTATTGAACAATGTGCACTCCTCTATATTCATGTAAAGCAGGTTTGAAATTAAAAGTGAAGATCAATACATAAAAAAGTGGAACCCAGAAATGTAAATGTTGCTTGGTCAGGCAGGCAGAAAACTGTTTTACCTTACAAAATTTTGACCTTGAGTCCTTCACACATCTCAGACTAACATAAAGGAAAGACAGAACATGGTTGTAAACACGTTTCACGGAACCAAAGCATTCTCTGGATGAGTTGGGAAGGTGCTTTGTATTCACCAGGATGGGGTTCCTGGGTTAAGTATGCCTCTCTAACAACTTGTCAGGTGGAGAGAGAGATGGTAGGCTTTTTAGTATGACTTAGAAATTAAGCAAACTTGCCATCTTTTTGTTGTCTAATTTTAACTTAAACCTTTATATAGAAGCCTGGGATTTTGTAAATGCCTATTTCCATTTTAACCACAATTGTATTTTGCATATTCAAAGTAATGCATTTAACAGCAAAGAACTGGATCCCCATAGATGTGGCAGTCCTGAAAAGGGAGGACGATGAAACACGATGTGTCCAGCCCATTGATAATCCGGTGCTGAGAACCTAGCAGGGAACAGGACGCCTGTCCTCTGAGTGGTATGGGTTGCACTGGGAAGTGGTAGCTCAGGGTTTGGAGGAGGTGGAGGGTGGGTACTTCTTCACTGGCCAGTGGGTTCGTCTGCATTTTCATTCAGGTCAGACGCTCACTTTCGAAACAACTCTCCTCTTAGTCCTCACTTACCATGCTTTGGTTACCACCACAGGTGTATGAACCCAGTTACCTTCAGGTGAAACTAAGGCAAAAAATACACTCCAGCAGAACACCTAAAGTACCAGAGACAACACCAGTCAGGTTTGGGGATGAAATCAGATGTCTGAAAGCTAGCACCCACTTCTCAGGCCTGGGGCTGTCAGGTTCTCAGCAGTAACAGTTTCGCTCCATAAATCTCTTCTTGGGCTGCACTCCTTGCTAATGTAGATATAAACTAACTCTGCTGGAGGAGTTCCCTGGCATACAGCAGGGGGTCGGGAAAGTGTCTGACCTTAAGGGGCTTAAGAAGAACTTGCACTTAAGCATGTATGGAATTCATTTTGGGGTTAGGTATTTACTGAGCATGGAAAAAACGCACCATCCCATCTATCAGTGTATCATTTCCCAGAAGTGACACACTGACAAACCCTTTCATCAGAACTGATGTGCTAGTATCACCATGGTACCGAAGGCAAAATTAAGATGCTTTGACTACATAAATTAATATGATGAATTAATGTGATGAAAATTAATATGATGAAAGATTACTTTTTTTTTTTTCCCTTCGATCTTCGTATTTTTGGCTCTGTTCAGAAACATGGGGATAAATTTAATTGTTGCCAAGTGGCAAGGGACAAAGTCAATAGGGGGCAAATCAGTTCCAGCTTTCGACAAATGTATTGTAAGGAAGAATTATTTGCTTAATAAAATTGTAACGATTATTTCACTTGCAGTGCTGTTTGACTTCAAGTGTCTAGTGTGAATGCGCCAGGAATGCAAGATCAGGTCTCTAAAGGTATTTAGAGGAGTTTATGGACTAAAGAAAACTGGAGCTCAACATCGCAGGGAAGTTACACCAGTATAATCCAAGGTGTAAAATGTCACACAGAAACTACTATGAGATTTCTTCACATTTTAGTTAACATATCCCTCTTCCACGTGGTCTTGTAACAATGTCTCTAGTCTTGTACAATAGGTACAATTTCTTATTACATTCTATGGGAGGTTTTTAAAAACTATAAAGGGTTATTTCAAGTTCCATGGAACCATTCCTTCCAGGAGCATGTGGATGCAATTACTGCATGAGCTCTGATGCTGCCTGTTCTAACATTGAAAAACCAAGCTTTGTCACAGTTCTTTGCTCGCAAAAAGAGAGTTGCGTGACCTACCAGATCTCACAGGATAAGAAATAAGTTTTCAACTTTGCTGAAGATTTTTTGTTCCCTTCACCTTACATATGTTTTCAAGCTAATTTTCTATGTTGGTAAGAATAAATAGCCTGGTGAGAGGAAACAGGAGATGTAACCCATCTCAGGTTTATTTAGACTTTTGCATGTCTGTGTTGGAAACAAGCCAGGAAACAAAGCCGACTAAATGAAATCATCATAACGTGGCCACAGAAGGGGAATTGCATATTGCATAGTTATCACTGCATATTTGTCAGCTGTGATGATGTTTCAAAGAGAGCCCTTTAGGGATCTGTCCTGCCATACCTTACAGTTTTCTTTAATAATTTGCTACATTTTCCATCCCTCTCCAGAAACCACGCGTTTGAATTAAATTGACACACAAAACTACAAATATACAGAGGAATGGGTTAAAATTTATGACACTGAACATGTGGTATATTTGGAAAACTGAAAATGAGCACAATTTGAGAAGGTTGCTCTGTACTCAAAATGCCCTTGAAAAAATTACAGATTAAGGAGAGAGGAAAAACTACCACTCTCAAAGGAGACAGGTGTGAGGAAGATGAATAGAGTATATAGAAATGGATGAAGAAAATAAATGGCCAGGCAGCTGTATGACACATGGGAATCTGGGCAATACATTGAATCACAAACCGAATGCATCATCCTGCTGAGACTGTTGAAATCTGGAAGGTTGACACTGTGATTTCCATGAAATACAGGAGGAAAGGACTCTGCTGTAGCCACTGATGATGATGCCTTGGAGTGCTGTGTTTTAGGAGAAATACACACAGGTTGGAGAAAGTCTAGAGGAGAAGCTAGGAGACACTGTGAATGTTAGTAATGTGACCAGGAAGGAAGGACTGAAGTCTGAGCAAATACCTGCCAGAAATCCCTGCAGAAAGAGTGGAGATCTATCTTTCTTCACAAGCACTAGGAGAGGGGAAGAAAGAGCTCCTTGCATGAGTTGGGCAATAGGAAAAACTTGGAAACTTGATAAGGTGACAACACTGGAACAGGCACCTCAATGAGTTGAGTTATAGCTTTCTCTGGAAATTAAGAACAGGGCAGACATGCACATCAGAGACGGTTTAAGTGTACTTGGAGAGAGACCTCAAGAGAGCTAATCCAACCCTGTTTCTCATTCTGTACATTCTCGGTCATAAAAAGTTGCAAAATCACGTAGGTATCTCTGCCGAGCAGCCCTTCCTAGCGCACTTGACTGCCGCAGCCCCGCGCCAGGTCGCACGGTGAGTTTTGTTCCAGCCGATCCCTCCCAGCCTCCTGGTGCTGGGAGGATGCGAGGTCAGGGGGGTGCCTCAGCCCGAGAGAAACGCGTGAGGACGTTTCTGATGTGGGAGATGCTCTTCTGCAGGTGCCCGTTTTTCTGGGACTTCCTCTGTGCCCCGGGCCCTGGAGCACAAATGCCCCCGTCGCAGCCTGCTGTGTCAGCCATGTGCTTTGTCTGATTTCTTCCTCGAAGGGCACACAGCCGCGTTTGACACCGGTCTGTCAAATTCAGGAGTCAAATCGGCTCATAGTGTTCCCGCTGCAGAAGCCTGTTGATTGCTTCTGTCCCCCTTCCTATACTTCAGCTTCTACAGCCATTAAACTCCCACTTTCCGCAGTCTCGGTAAAAGAAGTACTTTTGGCATGGACAAGAGTGACGGCATCGTGGTAAACATGTGAAGTCTATAACAATGTTGCACTTAGTAAAATAGCTAATATTTATGCACCATTGTTATTGATGAAGAGATGCTAAGTATGTGGTATGTCTGTACTATGCTTGAATGCTTTTTGCACACTTAATTTTGCATCTAATGATGTGATAAAAATGCCAATTTCTTTTTATTTTTCTCAGCTATACTGACTCTTCAGAGCCTAAACATAGTTTGGCTTAATTCTTGCCTTAGTGTTGCTAAAAATCTCAGTGGTGACAGCAGATCAACACAAAGGATCCATTTCAGTTGTCAGATAAGGGTCTGAAGTTTTGTTGATATTTACTGAAAGTTTCATTTTAATTTTGTAAGCTTGAGGAGCTTGGTATAGAATTCACTTTAAAAAAGGTGCACACGGTTCCCTAGTGAAAGGTGTGGTTGAGTGGAGTCACGCTTTAAACATGGGCGGTGGTTCAATCTTAAAAAGTCCACGTTGGGGTCCGGACATCAGGTATCTCATGTTAGTGTCCATTGCTGGTCTAACAAAAGCACGACCTTGTTTTCTTTCTCTGGTTCTGACATCGGAGACTGTGTATTGTTGTCAAGGCCAGAACGAACAGAGACTTGGTCTTGGTTTGAATCATATAATATGTAAGGCTCTTTTTCCCCAGATGTATGTATGCATTGGGAAACCAAACTGGGAAANCCAGATTCCTAATGGAATAAGAAAACTCCCTCCAGTGCATTTTCTCCCTCTGTGTCAGCTTTTATAGTTCTGTTTCTGGCACGCATCTTTTGAGATTTCTTTAAAGATTGTTAAGAAATTTTCTCTTACATCAACAAACAGTTTTCAGAGCCTGAACAAAGCCATAATAAAAAGCATCTTGCAGAAATGCACTGGTAATCAGGAGGAAGAGGGGTAGATGAGGTTGTAGGGAAGGAGGCACAGGGCTGCTTTGTACATTTTTTTGAAGATCACGAAAATGTGAGGCTGCCTTTTGGGCTTTTAAACGATTGTGTTTTTCAGGAAAAGATGTGCTTGTGTACAGTATGTGTCTGGAATGATTGTATTGAGGACTGCAGTCAGTGACTTCGTTGGCACTTGTAGGATGGCGTTTGCTGATGCCATGCGGTCAGTAAGTTGCCTTTTCTCGGCCTGGCTCCGTCTGTCAGCTGGCACGCAGTAAATGTTCTTCAGAACAAAATTTGAATGAAAGTCTCAGAAACTCAGATAGTGCTGCAGGAAGTCCCTCCCAACAATACTTGAAAAGCCTGGAAAATGCACAGTAGACCAAGTGTTTTGCTGAAGCTTTAAGTACTAGCAAAAAGCTTTCCAAGTTTTTACTGGCAAAAATCTCCTGAACTCACCTGCTATTTTTTTTTTTCCCCTTAGGGGTGTACGACGAGCAGTAAGTGGGAATACCTCTGTAAGGAGTTCAGCTAAGCTACTGGCAAAATTCCTACTGAAGAGCATAGTGTGTTGCAAACTCAGCAGACTAGTAATGCTCTCTCAGCTCTCTTGTTTGAATGTAATGACAATGCTATGGTCTTTTTTGGAGGAAAAAAAAAAAAGGTGGGGGAGAGGGTGTGTGCATATGCATGTGTGTGTATCTGTTTGGAAGTCCATGTCCTGAAGGTGGGGGGAACAAGTTTCACATGGAGCACCTTCAGGCTTAGAGGAAATACAGGATGCACATCTGGAACTGCTATACTAATGAGAGAATTAGGAGAGCATGAGGCAAGCACAGAGTGTTACCATAAAACAGAAGGTCAAATCTTTTTTAGCTCTAGGTCTAAGTTAAAAAACACATTTTAGTAATTCATTATGCATCCAGAATGTCTAAGGTATCGATTATGCACAGTTAGCACAGGAGTGAGGAAGGAATGCCATTTCTGGTCCAAAAGGAATGGAGATTAGCCGTATTAGCTTGACGCTTTGATCACAGGGGGGAGCATCATGGAGTATTAAAAGCTTTTTTATACTTAAGTATAAGCAAAAGGAAGAATGTAACCCTGTAGAGATTTTCTGGTGTTTTCAACAATCACAGACTCAAAATGTCTGTTTTCAAGTTGTGTTGGGAGACTGTCTTACAGGAGGTAATCATATTCCCACAGTACTAGAGGTTGTTTAGAGCGAACATTAAAAAATGAAACTTTTTGATTTCTCATCCGTCTGTTTTGCTGTGTAGAAACAAGTGTTTCTCATGTGGGTTTTATTTTTATTGGTTTGTTTTTCCTTTTTTGTACTGGTTTGAGAAAAAACAATAACAACAACAACAATAAAATAAACCCCAAAGCAAATGAAAAAGTAAAAGGAAGGGGGAGGAACTGACAATACCAAACATATGCAGTAGTAGGAAGTACATCCCGCACTTGAAAAAAATGCATGTTGTTTTATATTAGAAGCATCTTTGTCTTAAAATCTCAAGGAAAGAGTAAAAAATAAAGGTTCCAAACCTGCCACAACTTATGCACATGTTTAACTTTAGGCACTGACATTGGTGGTGATGTGAGGGAGGTCAAACACATGGTCAGTCTTTGCAGGAATTAATCTAGGGGACTGTTGCCTAAGCAGTCTGTGGAGTCAGTGCTTGCCTGCAGGAGCCTGGCTGCTGCTGGTGGTTTTTTTTCTTCCTTTCCAGCTGTAAATCTCATTTTTAAAATACCAAAGTATACTAGACGCTTTCCAAATAACACTCCTCCATGCAATTATTTGCAATAGCTGCCAGGGGGGGTATTAGGAGGTCTCAAAGGGGAGCAGAGTGTCTGCAAAACCCACTCTGCGTTAAGATACGGTTCTTGCTCAAAAATTTACAAATCCCTGGGTTAGATCCACACAGCCATAGAGTAGACTCAGAAGCCTTGAAAAAAAATGTTCTTCCTGTCACTAGCTGAAATACTGAGTTTCTGTCTAAGTGAAACAAGACACAGAAAAGGAAGAGGGAAGGAGCTGTGTAGTGTGTTTTTTTTCTCCAGAGTGTGAGATGATGATTTTGATCTGTCTTCAGCTGAAGTAGGTGGCCTTGGGCAAACTGCTGGGCTTTGTATCTTGGTTTCTCCACCTAAGGAGCAGTGCACCTGTCCCTAGCAGACACGCTGTGAAAGTGAAACTCTCTGTTTGCTGCTGGTGTAGCTAGTGAGGTGACACCATGCCTGCGCTGGACTAAGTAAAAGCCAAATGCTTGATGGGGGCATGCATGTGTAATATGCTGGTCGAATTCATCTAAAATGTAGTTTATTTGAAAACTTTGCCTAAACCCAGGTTTGGGTAGGTTTGTTGAATGCATTTCTGGGCGTGCCCTGCTCAGCCCATGTCTATGGTGCCACAGTTACAAAGCTGTAGAGCCAGTCGTATTTAAGGAGATGGCTTTGCGTGCTTCCCTGAAATGTCTGAACACTGAAGTGATAGCAAAAGATGCGGCATGGAGGAAATCTTGACGCTGTGAAACCGCTGTTCTTATTCCATTTGTGATACATGTTATTCTGCTGGGTACTGCATTTTGGTTCCTGTGTTCATCTGGACGGTGCTTTTCTTCATAAAGAATTTCTGTTGCGATCAGTATGGAGAGGCCAGAGAGGGAATGAGTGAGCTCTGCGGCAGCATTCATCTCTCACGCATTGGTTGCATCCTGTGTAGCATACTGCTGAAATATCCTAGGGTCTCTAAACGTACCACCCATGGCACTTGTTTGATAGTCAGAAATATCTCCTAGCTCTCTCCCCTCTATTACGTGCTGTTGCGCTGCATAGCTTGAAGAGCTGGGAGCAGGAGTGGAAATGACTCTTAGGCAGCAATGTCAGCAGAAACACAAAACTGTTGAAATAAGCTTTCATCAAAGGCAAGCTTTCTTAGCGGCACATGCCCCTTATCTTTGTGCCTGTGAGATGGTAAAGAAGTAGCAAATTGGTTTGTGTGTTTTTTGGGTTGATGGCTTTCAACCTGACAACAGCGCTAGGAAAAAGATGGTGTAAACGTTGTGCAGCGGTTCTGTAACAAACTTCCAGGCATGCTGTTTCTTCTCCACTTCCTTTCCTGGGCTTGCTTCTTTAAATCCGACTGGAGTTCATTCTATCCCGTTGGAAAGGAGCGTGTTTCTGCCCGTGCAAGAAGCAGCACAGCCAAACCCCTCAAGAACCAGCGGCTAGGCTCTTGGTTGAACCGCAAAGCCCCCGTTTGCATGCATGAGAAACGAGCTCCTGTAATGGCGCAACGAGAACGCCTGCAGGGGGTTGTGTTCCAATGCAAATGGCTGCCGGGCCTCCCGCCAAAGCCCCACGGCCTGGCGGGGTACGGGCTCCGCACCCGCCCACCACTTACTGAAGGCCCCACGTTTTGTCTTCCAGATTCCGACCTGAGCATGCGGACGCTCAGCACGCCCAGCCCAGCACTGATATTTCCACCCAGCTCCCACGGCTTCCAGAATGGCCAAGGCTCGTCCACTTCCTCGTCCTCGGTCACGGGGGAGACCGTGGCCATGGTCCACTCGCCGCCTCCCACCCGCCTCACTCATCCCCTCATCCGGCTGGCCTCCAAGCACCAGAAGGAGCAGGCCAACATCGACCGGCTGCCCGATCACTCCATGGTCCACATCTTCTCCTTCCTGCCCACCAACCAGCTGTGCCGCTGCGCCCGCGTGTGCCGCCGCTGGTACAACCTCGCCTGGGACCCGCGGCTCTGGAGGACTATACGCCTGACCGGCGAGACCATCAACGTGGACAGGGCTCTGAAGGTGCTGACGCGGAGGCTCTGTCAGGACACACCCAACGTATGTCTCATGTTGGAGACGGTAATTGTTAGTGGCTGCAGGCGGCTCACAGACAGAGGACTCTACACCATTGCCCAGTGCTGTCCGGAACTGAGGAGGCTGGAGGTGTCCGGCTGTTACAACATCTCCAACGAGGCCGTCTTCGACGTGGTGTCGCTGTGTCCGAACCTGGAGCACCTGGATGTGTCAGGTAACAGAAATAGTTAAATACGGGTGCCTCGTGTGAGTCAAACCCCTGGTCCCCACAGCTGCGCATGTTCCCTTCCTGCGGTGGCTGTCGAGGTAGGAGTACTGATCTCCTGCCTCCCTGCCGGAGCACCAGGCTCCGCATGGATCCGATGCCCCGGTGGACTGGCCCCCTCTGGGGGAGGTGAGCTGACCGGGGGCGGCATTCACACAGCAGGAGCACTTCTTATAGATGCTTGCATAAAGCAGCCTTACAGGGGTCCATGTTACAGCCAGTGGTATGTGGTGTGGTGAAGGCTAGCTATTGGAGCAAGAGAAAAAGTTTTAAAACTTTTTATATATATATGTATACATATATAATTTGTATGTAGATGATATCATCTGTATGTATGCATATCATCTGTATATATAATGTGTACATCTGTAATCTGGTGAGTGGCTTGAGCAGGAGCTCAGAATCAGTCCTAGGCTTTTGTCTAGGTATAAATACCAAAGTCATCCCTAGCTAAACTTCAAGGTCTTCTCGTTTCCATTCCTATTTTAACCAGATGTAGCTAGCTGGGACTTTTTTCTCTCCCCCCCGCCCCTTTTTTTTTTATAGTGTATACACTTGGTTAGTGACTTTCTCCTTTTTCTTTCACCAGAGTTACAATATATCACTGCAGCTGTTTAGGTCAGCTGAAATGTTTTAGACAATTTCCCCCAGATGTGTCTGGGGATACAAGATGTTTTTTTCCCAAGGTCAGCCACACACGTTTTCTCTCTGTGAATACATTGACACTTAATTAAAATGATGCATCCAAGCAGAGCACTGGCGTAAATTTGATGTTCAATACTTATTTTGTGATCTCACCTTGTTATCAGTCCAATAATAGTCTGTTTATAATAATCAGCTAGACCAGATTTGCCATTGCAGAGGTATTGATGGCTACACAACAAGCAGGGCAAAGCAGGGATAGGAGGCAATGCTGTTGAGTCACTTGTACCCAGATAGGCTGATTTTTCCAAGACTGCCTAGCTGGTGCACACTGATTTGCTTTCCTTTTTTTTTTTTTCTTTTTTTCATTTTTTTCATTTTTTTTTTTAACTGATTTATCCAATTCTTTCACCTAGTATTTCCTAGGATGGCGGAATGTCATGGATGGCATTAAAACAAATAGCAACAAATCAGAATGGTTCACATTTTTTGTGACCACTGTCTGCAATTGCCAGGTGATTAGGAATTCTGTCCCAGGGAATCTATTCACAGTGACCTTGCATATGAATTACTGTGCTCTGTAAACACATTGGTCTTCAGTGATGAACTCCTATTGGACTCTCACCAAAAAGGCACCTGTGCTCAATAATGAACTGCAGAATTGGCAGGGAAAAGGCATCTCACAGCACCAGGAAAAGCCAGGTCTGGTGGGTATTCTGTGAAGAGGGGAAACAGATTTGAGGGAGAAGAAAGTATAATTGGTTTAGTGGACAACATTGAGGACCATAGCAAGAGAAAGCCTTGGATGAGCAAATAGCGATGCTGTTGGGCAGATTCAAAGTGTTTCTTAACGCATCACCTTGTCCATCTCTGGGGATGTTTCCTGTAAAGTGAATTTGCTTGCTCTCATTCCTTCTCTTATCTCCATTTTCTCAAACAGAAGGGGTGATCCCTGGGCTTACAAACAAATCAGGAAAAGCAATCCATGCATCTGTGGTTGTAAGTCATCTTCTTCAAAGGTCAGGGGCCCAGATTTTCGCCAGTCTGCACTGAGGTGTGAAGGCAGTTGCTGAAAGCACTTACCCGCCTTGCTGAGCCCTGGCTCACACTGTGCCAGCACTGCTCTCTCTTACTGCCCTTTGGGTACTAAGTGTTAAACAGAGGGTAGGACAGGGGAAACAGAGGTCAGAAAGGAGAAAAAAGAAAAAAAAAACACTTGTTTTCATAGCTGAGTGCCTTACAAAAAGAATTCCAGGAACAAGTTTTCCAACAGCAATTTTGATTGCTGTACACACTCTCCCTGGACTTGTCTGAAGTAGGGTTGCACTCTAGAGCCTTGCATAAATTTGGGGCTAAAATGAGGAGATCTCATGCGAGAAGATTGCTTTTGTAATCAAGTCCAGGAGTAATTAGGAGGACAAGGCTTGCATCTACATGTTCGAGCAGTTCTCAGCACTGAAGTGGTTCGCTGATCCGGTTTCATGCTGAGCAAGAAAATTAGGGTACTTGTGCTGGGGGATAATGCTGTACTTGCAGCTAGTTAGTTAAAACCCAGTTCACATTAGTACATCTAGTCGAATCCCTCTCCTCCTTGGATGGTTACTTGGCAGCAATACCGTACCAAAATCTTTAATGTCAAAACCAGACGTTCATATTAACTTTCAGAGTTCTCCACAATGTAAGTTCTGTCACTCTTAGCATCCACTTTGTGGGCAAGTCTGAGATATCTCTAGAAGCTGGTTGAGCTTGACTGCAAGTTATTATCTAACATGCTTGCCAACAATTTTTTAATCTGTTTGGAAGTTTCCTCTCCCATTTAAGAATCAGTTATACTTCCTTTATGGAAAATCCTGCTATACAAGAGCTTTGTTTTTACATTTTTTATTATTTAGGACAGAAAAATTGTTACAGACCCAGAAACCTGTCATTTTGCCTAAAAATCAGCCAGTTGTATATCAGCATGGACTCCTTTTCTGGTGGAACCATTTTGAATACCCTTCCCATGAAATATTTTACATTGTAGCCAAAGTAAGTAGACAAGACAATGCTGAGCTTGTCAAAACAGTGATCACACACTTATGTACAGTGACTCCAACCCTGCTTGAGAGGCTTCTGACCTATTCACTTTTTAATTGTGGTCATTAAAGCACTCCCCCTTCTTGGATCCACAGCAGGCAGAACATTCTCCTCTGCCTCATCAACCCTTCATTCTCACTTAGCCACGTTTTAAAACCGAATTCTGGTCAGCATGTGAAATATCCAGGCTGATCCCTTAATCCAACAGCCTCTTTGTGCAAACACAATAGTGACAGCTACACCAGATTTATGCCTAGGTGCCAGCATTTTCCATGAAAACCCATCTCAAGGATGGGGACTCCTGTTGTGCATTTTGCATCACCTAGTCCAAAGAGTGTATTAAGGGTGAAATTTTAAACCTTTAACATTGAACTGTACTGCTTCCCTTTAGGAAAAACACTTTGCATTTTTGAGCACGTATGTAGTATTTATTTGAAGGGAAACATATTTCCAAAAATTGCACCATAGGATAGATGGATCTACAACCCAGTCTGAAGATGAATTATCTGCGTTCAGTTTTAAGAAGACATTGTTCGTTGAAGGTAAAAACTTTAAACTTTAAAACTTGCTTTGCCTCAAGGTCCCAGAGCTTCTGCATGACCTGTGGACAATTTGCCAGTTTCATTGTGTGAGGCCTAAGGTAAACTCTGCATCTGTTCAAATAAATTTGAAGCCTAAATTGAAAATCCAGCTGCAAACTCAAGTGATGAATGTAGAAATCTAATTGTAGGTTGTAAACTGTTTCAAGTCCATATCACATGCTTCTTAGGACATTTGTGTGAGCCTTCTGGATTATCTGAAGGTTTTTTCTTTCTCCTTTTTCTGAAGCACAGTCAAACCTTCCAGCAAGCCTCTGAATAACAGCCTGTTGTATCAAGTGGCATGGGTTTGGGTCATCCAAGTTTTTGAGGTGGTCTCTATACAAAGATTGGCATGGTCTTTTTTTCCAGACTGCGGGATTTGTGCAGCATTTATGATCCGTGGAGATCTAAGGTTGTCATCCTAAACTTTCTGGCTTTTCGTCGCTCAGTTCATTGCTGTTGGCCAGTGTTTCAGCAGTACAGAAAAGTTCCTTCTATGCCTACCTGAGGGCACCTCTTCAGGTATAAGCTGCAGAATTTGGGTAGACATTTATGGCTGAAACTGTTGGGCCTTGATCACTAGCAGGTCAACCTTCCCTTCTTCTTGCAGCTGTTTCTTGCTTAAGCAATGTACCCAGCTGAACTGGGCACAGATAAGAATTCCCCCTCAGGAGCCTGAGACTGCAAGTTTGAAATGGAGCAGAAACAGCACTTACCAAAAAAGCTTTCATTCACTACCATGCACAGAGCAGAGATCAAAACTGGAGAAAGTCTGTGACTGTGTTTTTCCCTTTAATCTAGCTTTTTCTCTTTCCTTGGAAGGTCTGGTGTTTCTCCTCTAGTCTAGTTACATCCATCTGTGGCCAGACTTTTGCACTTGAAATAGTCCTTTTCTGTGTCTGTCCTTGTCCTCCCGTGCCCTTACAAGTCTGTAGGCTCCTGCTGACTTTCCCCATTCTCTTTAAGTTACCCAAATCTCCACCCTTCTGCAAACACATAGTCTTGCCATAGTTTTGCATCATTCCCACATTGCAAGCTTGGGGCAGGATTCACATCTGCTCCCCAAATGCTTTTTGGAGTGTGGGTGAGGTTTGTCTTCTCTTTTATAACGGGGTTTGATGGTGAAAGAGCCTCTGATGTTGGTTTACAAACTCAGCCAGTCAGCAATGAGACTGCCTCTGATCAAAAAGTTGCATGGTTGTCATGTAATACCATTTTCTCAAATTGTCACTGAGTTTCTATTGCAGTAACAGACCGTAGACTGTCCCTAGGTAAACCTAGGGCCATTATTTTACATTTGGGATGTGGACAAAACTGGTCAGTGGCTTTGCTGGTGCTCAAAATCCCAAAGCAACCCCACTCACTCTGATGGAGTTGATTATTTCCCCTGGTACGGGGACAGATCACAGCAAACCCAGACTAGTCAGGACGTATCTGCTCTTGCAGTGTGAAGACCTCCTCATCATGTCCCGCATGTGATGTCATGTCCACCTTTCTGGTCTTGCTGCCCAAGTCGCTTTTTACTGCTTGCTTAAATTGGCTGTGTTTTTCCACTTAGGCTGCTCCAAAGTGACATGCATCAGTTTGACTCGCGAAGCCTCCATCAAGCTGTCTCCCCTACACGGGAAGCAGATCTCCATCCGCTACTTGGACATGACAGACTGCTTCGTCCTGGAGGACGAAGGACTGCACACCATTGCCGCTCACTGCACCCAGCTGACCCACCTGTACCTGCGCCGCTGCGTCCGCATCACCGACGAAGGTCTCCGCTACCTGATGATCTACTGCACGTCCATCAAGGAGCTGAGCGTGAGCGACTGCCGCTTCGTCAGTGACTTTGGCATGCGGGAGATTGCCAAGCTGGAGTCGCGCCTGCGATACCTTAGCATCGCTCACTGCGGCCGGATCACGGACGTGGGCATCCGCTACATAGCCAAATACTGCAGCAAGCTGCGCTACCTCAACGCGCGGGGCTGCGAGGGCATCACGGACCACGGTGTGGAGTACCTCGCCAAAAATTGCACAAAACTCAAGTCGCTAGATATTGGCAAGTGCCCTCTGGTCTCAGACACCGGCCTGGAGTTTCTAGCCCTCAACTGCTTCAACCTGAAGCGCCTGAGCCTGAAATCGTGTGAGAGCATCACTGGGCAGGGCCTGCAGATTGTAGCTGCCAACTGTTTTGACCTGCAGATGTTGAATGTGCAGGACTGCGATGTGTCTGTGGATGCCCTGCGATTTGTTAAACGACATTGCAAGCGCTGTATTATAGAGCACACCAACCCTGCCTTCTTCTGAAAGGATACCCCACACCTGTTGTTACAATGCAGTATTAAAAACACTGATGTATAAACACACGCTCCCATATTCAGCAATGCTGTTTTTTCTATAGCTCGCGGGAGTCAGCTTTTCTTGTATGTTGTTGGCGAGGGGGGGTTTCTAGAGGACTATTTTGTTTGCTTTTTGTATGATCACTTTTTAAAGTGCGGTGGGTCTCCGTCGAGAGGCTGCCTTAATGCAAAAGCAGTGAGTGCTCAGCATCCCTAGTGGGGTGCCATTTCCACAACGGCCGTGATCCTGTCCCAGGCTAAAGTAGCTACCTCCAAAGGAAATAGCACATAATCCCTCCTTTGGAAAGGCTACCGAGCTGTGTCAAATACATCTGAATTCCAGCTGTGCTCTTGAAGCTGACTATGCAATCTGTGTCTGTGTTCCCCAGCTTCTTCCAACATGGCTGATAAAGCATCCCCTTATCTCCAAGTAGTTTTTCCTTGGTAGCCACTCATTGTAATCCCTCAGGAAATACTGGGTGATGTTCTTAAATGTACTTCACAGAGGCAGAATAAGACCTGCCATTGCCAAGCACTCTGCTGAGTGAACCTGGAGATGGTGCCTGTGCATCGTTTCTCTTGGAAAGCTCACTTCCAGGTCACTCATGCATCATCACTACTTGCCTTCAACTCTAAATCTGCCTCTCCTGCATGCGTAGTACCACCCTCTGGTAGCTCCTGGGTCTGATAAGCAGTGACTTTTTCACCTGAGTGAAGGAAAACGGATGAGATATTGCTGGCCTGGCAAAGGGAGAAGCCAGCGAATCAGCCCGAGAAGCCACTGTAATTCTGCAACAAGCTGAGCTGGCACTGTAGGGCCCCCGAGGTGCAGTCCCAGCCACTGCGCTGCGCTGCTGCCACCAGAAAGTCTGTCTTTGTTCCCTCATGGTATCTCTTCAGCAGCCTCGGCACCACTGCAGCTGGCATTCCTGAGCAAGCCAGGCACGTGCGCTGAGGTAGATTCAGTAGGTGCCTTAGTACATGTAGGAACCTGACCCTTTTCTGTGGCCTTCCAGTTTAACAGATAGGTGGCTGATCTCAGACTTCAAAGACGTTAGCCTGATGCTAGATAACACCGCGGGGGAGAGGAGGGCTTAGGATGTTATTCACCTCATAGATTCAGATTTTGTGAAACCTCCTCCGCACGTGTTCCCGTGAGCTGGAGAAATGGCTGCTGCTCAGCAGGACCTGACTGTGCCGGCTTCGCCCTGTGACGCTGGCAGCCCATCGTCCTCTCGTGGTCACGCTCGCTCGTGCAAGAGCACGCGTGGCTTGGGGTTCCCCCGGCCGCTGCCTCCTTCCCCAGCACACTCGGCCATTTCATGGTTACTTTCTTCACAGTTTTCTGGCAGCCGTTTCTCTGCATTTTCACGTGTAGTGCTCAGATCTGAAAGCCAGACGTGTTAGGGGTGATGATATTTTCAGGCAGGCCCCCTGCGCGTGACTGACAGGTGAATTCATACGTTCAGCTCAAACGCTATAAACGTCTTGGTAGAGAACATAAGAAGGGAAGCACCGTGTCTGGTTTTCATAAGCAGTAGTTCCATCATCTCCAGACAACACTAATAAAATCATTGATACGAAGTGAAAATCCATATGCTCGCAAAAAATACATAATTGCTGAGGAAATACTTGTAGCAATGCTCTCTTGGATTACAAAAAAGCGGTGCTTTGGACATGTCCCTGCAGAGGGAACTTGTCTTACTTGCACAAAGTCCTGTAACGTATGTATGTTCCTCCAATTTTGAGTTTCTTAACTTATGGGATGTCATCACCTCTGAATTATAAATAAAATTGTCCTAAAGCAAGGAGGGCCAAGGAAAATGAATTTGTCATTGCTACTATTACTGGTCAGCATCTAGCAGGGGGTGATATCATCCTTTGACCAGTTAACGTCACTTTAGTTTTCCTTTCTGTATTTTTAAAATTAGAGATTCTTCTCCAGCAAGTAGTACAGTATATTTTATCTGAGCCAGCTATACTCTCCGTGTATCCTTTATCTCAAAATGGCCTCAAGAATAGTAAATGTTAAGCCCATTCCTAAGGATGGTGGGATTTTGAGCCATTTGCACTCATGAAATATAAGGCCTCATTAGTAACATTTAACTGTTTAATAATAATAATTAAAAAAAAAAAAGCTACTTTTCTGGCTAAGCTAAATTGAGTGAATAGTGCTACATGGTTTTTAAGGTTTCTAATGTTTAAATTGGCCTGTACTGTACAAATCTCACTATAAAGCCTTAATTTGCTACCATGAAATAAAGCAATATATTGGTAACTGATGAGCATGCATCGTCATTTGCACTAATTGATTGCTTCTTGTGAAAATGGAAAGATTAAATACTTGTAAAACTTTGTTTTATTGAAACCAGGCAGGTGAATGAGTACATCATCACATCAAGTAGGTGGATGATTATTAAAAAAAAATAATAATAATTTTTATAGATTATGACCTTGCCTATCTGTCTCTTTAAAATTTGATTTTCCTCGTGCAATTCTTCTCGACCCTGAAACATAATCAGTAACTGGAAGTGTAAGTTAAAAAACAGCATATAAAAAGCACATGTATAAAAAGTTCAGGAGGGCCTCTGCACTGATTTAAAGGCAAGTTAACATACTTGATGTGAAAATTAAAATGGCATGACTGCAAGGCTAGAGCACTTCTTAGTGCCGTGTTTCCTTTGAATGTTCAAAAAAACCCACTCTGGGGGGCACTAGTGGAAAATGAATAAAGGTAATTTTTCTAAGCCAAACAGTTTTAGGTATATAGTCTTACATGCTCTGATTTGCCACTCTGAGACTGTTACTTATTTAAAAAAAAAAAAAAAGAAATTGAATTTAACGTAATGATACAGCTTGCTTGTTTTGACTTTTAACCTTTTCCCAATGTCTGCTTGCAAAATGACACGAACAGAAAAGAAACTGAAATAGCTCATGTGGAGCTGAGTTTGCCAGAAAGGTTGCAACATGTGAGTGGTGTGTCTTCATTCCAGTTTGGGGTTGGCAAAGCCTATAAATTTCCTAAGCAAAAACACCATTGATTCCTGAACCATAGAAGTCAGGCTCGGGCACTGAGGCTTCTTCTGCTCTGCCGTAGCATGTAGGGATCTCGTCAAAGCAAGCAGCCATGCATCACGTCAGTCGGGCTGGCATGTTGTTTGTGACTTTGGAATAACTTGTGTCGTGTAGGAAGAGGTCTCTGAGAAAAGGCACATCTAAACCACCATGCACTGCGATTATAGCCAGAGGTCTGTATCTATTTATTCTTCTCATTCCCTTGGTTTTCATGAAAGTGGGACTGTATTTTCCGAGTGGTGATGGACTGAGATTGATGTGAAGTGCAACACTTTTGTCTTTTTGAGTTATGCTCAACTCATGTTTGGCTTTCTACAAAATATGAAACAGCTTCTGTTGGGTGTCTTGGATTCAGAACCTTGGTCCAGACTGTAACCTTTCAGTAGTGGTTTCTGAAGGCTTCTAGCCTTTGAACTGGAAAACTAAAAAGCTAGTAAAAAAGACCTAATTTTAGCACTAGGCTTGAAGCAGGTCCAAAGTCTCATTATAATAGTGACCATTTGGACTGCAGGCTGGCTGCCCCGTCACTGCCAGTGTTAGTTAAAAGGGGAAAAAAATTATGAGAGAGTTGGTAGCAAGCTTCTCTTCCCCAGCCTTCCTCAGAAGACTAACCTGCCTTTAGTTTTTTACAGTTTTCTCAATTTAGCTGTTCAGGCTGAAACTTCCCATGCTGGGCTTTGAAAATGTTAGTTGAAATGGTTCATCTGGTTCTGTAAATAAAGCTAGGAGGAAATGTCATTTTGCTCATGTGTTAAACTCTAGGTGACCTTTCCATTGGAAACGGCTCATTGCTCTCCGTCTCCTCGACGGCCTTCGGAGTGAGAGTGTGAGCCTTGCCAGGAGGTCAGCTCTGGGACAAGGATGTGTCTTACTAATCTCCCCATTAAAATTCACCCAAATTGAGCTACAGTACCTGTCTTCGAACATCTCCGACTCCATCATCAGGGAGAAGAGGGGCACACTCGGATCTTTTGGAGCTTGTAGTCCGGTGAGGCTGAGATCTGGCAAAGCTAGGAGGCGTTTATCACTCTGGCAGTGTGAAGGAGGAAACAACCCGAGTCATGTGGAAGCTGCCTGGAAAGTCAGGGCAGGGTTGAAAGACGAGGTTTGGAGAGCTGGGACAAGAAGGGGGATGAAGGAAGTTTCCTAGGCGAGGGGACTGGGACTGAGATGAGAAGAGATTGAATGATTTTCAGTAAAGAAAGAGCTGAGTTACGAGAGCCGGGTTTGTATGACTTGTTGGAGAAGGAGAGTTGGACCAGAGAAAATGTGAGTCAAGTACTGAAGAATGAAGTTTGGGGCAGGAGCAGAAGCATGAAGAAAATGGCCTGAACTTAACGTAAATACAGTACACTCCCTCCAGGGAAGGCTCAGAGAAAGGCTGGGAAACTCTTTCTGTTGGTATGTCTCAAATTTGAAATAGTCTTTCAAAAACAAAATAGTAATTTTGATTTAATACATCCAATATCTACCCTTTCTTAATATGTTATGAAGCCAGAAAAGCTTTATAGGCAGACCTTTTGCCTTTGCAAATGTATATTGGGGTCTGCAGTATTGTCAATGTCAGTGTCTTGTTCCTGCCTTTACACCTTTGTGCAAGGTCATCTACTGAGAAGAAGAAGGCAAGGCAGACTTGTGACATCTATGCTTCCTTTTGCATTGCATTTCAGCAACACCAGCCCTTCTGCTTTGCCAAGGTGCAGGCGTCAGTGTGGAGTCAAATTCCTGTCCTTTTGGTGACTGTTAACGGGCATAATAATAATAGGCTCAAGTTACTGCCAGGCAGCAGACATCAGAATTCAAACTTAGCTTAACAAAAATACATTTAACTGAACTGCATTGCTGCGTACTATTAAACAGATTAAATCAATTTTCTCCATAAAACCACTGAGGGATGTTTATTTTCATGCACCCCTGCTGTATAGCTGTATACTTCAGAGCAGGTTTTTCCTCTATTTTTGTTTTCTGTGAGAACTGGACAGAAATATCAGGTCATTTTTTCTCTTGTCCTTTGGATGATCATGAAGGCGCGTATTAGATTTACACTAGTTAATGGAAATCTTTTCCAAGTAGGCCCTGATAATACAAATTGAAAAAAAAAATATTATGAGTGCATGCAACAATCCAGTTGGCCATAGATATGTCAAATTAAGCCATTATAAATATAAAAGTTACTAAACAGACACCAGAGAGAGAACCAGAGAGAGCAGATGGAGAGATCTTGTTCTAAAAAAAAAAAAAAAAAGGAAAAGAAAAAAAAGGGAAAAGGAAAAGAAAAGGAAAAAGAAAAGGAAAAGGAACAGGAAGAAAATCCACCAGCTTTTATAAATGGCCCTGATCCTTTCAATGCAGAACAGAAACCTTAACCCTTGTTTCTAGGACTGAAGGTACTATGTTCTTTGGTTTAGAATGGATTAGTTTTCCTTTGTTTTTTAAAGAAACATTACATGCTGTAGCCTCAAGCTCACATGAATGGTAAAGATGGAAAAAGTCATCTTGAAAAGATGAGAGAGAAGGCAAAGAGGGATTTGTGCCAAAATGAATGAATATTTTTAACAGTTTAATGTTGCATTATCTGTCTTTGATGGTTCCTAAAATATTTTTTTAAAAATCAGTTAAATGGCCATTCTTGAGAAGTTTCCATTACATCTTGAATATACTTCATTCATATGATTGCCTCAGCAGATGGATATCTGAGATTTAGAAAGACTCATTTTCTAGCTACAATAAATAATAGATAATTTATGGTTTATACTTTTTTCTTCTTTATCAAGTGTTTTCACATTTTTATCACTTGTATATCACTTCTTTTTCTTTCTTTTTTTTTCCTTTATCACTTCTAATATAAAAGATATATCCTAAGCCTTTATCAGTCTGATAAAATAACTGATAAAATATTTCTATATTTTAATCACAATTTGTATTTATTTGACACCCAAGTTTTTCTCTGGTTTTCTGAGCATAGGGTATTGTATGCTTTGAAAATACTTTGAAGAAAGCAGCTTTTTGCTGGGCTTGAATTACACTGAGGCCTTTGGCAGTGATGAAGTCTTGCTTGCAAATTAGTAACCTGACATGTCCATCCTTAAGTGGTCTTATTTCCCACTGCTGGCTGCGTGCTCCTACAGCTTTTTGCTTCCCAACTCTGGTTTCTTCAAAGCTTGCTGAACAGAGAGAACCTCAGACACAAGCCACAAGAAGACTTGTAAGAAGAAACTGGTGGCCAGGTGTCAGCTGCAGAAATCCTTGGTGCTGGGATGTGTCAGTGCATGTGTTCACACAGCCCCGTTGCCTGTTCAGGAGTGCCCGTGCCATCAGCTACTTAAAGTCAGGGTGATGCGGGGTTTGGATCATATGTGGTGGGCTTGTTCTGGGTACCTCTTCTTGAGCTAGTTCAGCTATTTTGGAGTGCCTTAGTATATTAGCCCCTTAATAAAGTGCTGTGTAATCTGCTTCTAAGTGTTACAATGTTGACAACAGGTGAATAAGCTAATTTTTAGTTACGTGAAAATCTCTCTGAACACCAGACAGCTCCATGTCAAGCACTCCTTGGCAGGGTGAAGCATCCTGTGGTGAAGGTCAAATAACCCACTTGCCCACAACTGCTCTACCATCAAAGCTTCCCTCACTCAACTTTGCCACTATTGAACTAAGTGAATTTGAATACAATTTAGCTGTTTTTACTGTGTTTTCATTTTTCTGGTCTTTCAGATCTTCTTATGAGAAATCTCCAAAGATGAAAAGCACTTCCAGTCTATGTTTGGAAGGATACCCTGCGAGTAAGTTGCCTGCATCTGGGTAATCTTTGTTCCTAAGTCTCTTGCACGCCCTGTATTTACAAGCCAACAGATGCTTCTGTTGGTATCTTTTCATTGCTTTATTTGATTACTCTATGGTCATGTATCTCTTGGGAAGTGTTCAAAGTCGAGTTGGATGTGGCTTTGAGAAACCTGATCTAGTCAAAGATGTCCCTGCCCATGGCAGGGGGTTGGACTAGATGATATTTAAGGGTCCTTCCAACGCAAACTGTTCTGTGATTCTATCTCATGTGGTATTATGGTTGTGATGTATCTTTTGTCAGGATCTTTTGTATTTGGTATTTGGACACATTTATCTTTTTTAATCTTTTCTCCTGTATTAGATCTGCTATGAAATAGTAGATTTTCCTGAAAGAAGTAGATTTTTTTTTCATAATCTTCTGCAGCTTCTGAAATGGGAAGTTCATAGAGAACTATGAAACTGTTTTCCTGTGTTTATGGTTGGGAAATGCTTCAACAACAGCTATTATGGGGGCAGGGAGGTGATCACTTTTCACCTGTGCTTGTGGGGGCGTTGGAGACCGATCAGGGCAGGGCAGGAGGATCTGCCAGTAGATCGCGTGGGTCAGGACCTGCCGGTCCCCACTCGCCACCTGTCGTGTGCAGTGCTTGCCGCTGTGCCGAGTGTGAAGAGCAATCGGGAGGGCAGGATGGGCAAGGGAGGAGACGTGGGGAGCAGGACAGGCTGTGTATTCACAGCACAAAGATGAAGAAATCCTCAGTTCTGGGAAGTGGGAAACATACTGTATATCTCATGAGATTGCAGAGTGGCTAGCTGCATTTCAGCATTTAAATAGAATTGCCTAACACAATACATATGCTACATTTAAGTTATCAGAGCTCAGATCTCCTGTGCAACTGGCTGCTCGGGGCCTGAAAACGCCCAGACACAGCAGTGTCAGTACTTTATAGTGATTTATTCCTTGACTGCGTGAAGCATCTTCTGTTTTATTGGAGATAAATTATAGGAACAAGCTCTAACTTCAACACCAGCTCTGATGAAGAAGCAGCATTGCGACCTTTTCTCCATGTTGTTCCTTCCTTTCCTCTTCTGGCCTTAGAGAGTAACACAAGCTCCTGCGAGAGTCTGAGGTATTCTACCTCTGTAGATGTGGATAATACAAGTGGTGAATGGATCGGCGTTAATAAGAAGAGTAAGATGAGTAAGAGCATTTGCTTGGCAGGCAGTCCAGGTGATGGACTGAGGTGATCGACTGCAAGTCAGTGACCATTCAGTGACCAAATCTTGCTCATATTTCACAGTGGATGTAGGGATTGTATTCCCATGCCCACAGAGCAGAGGAATGATCCAAACTTTCTTTTTCCATATCTGCCCTGCAGGGGACAGGCAAGCTTTGGTGTTTTGCGTTTCAATCTCCACGCAGCTCCAGTCCTGCTCCTTCCCCCTCATGAGCTGACACTGAGGGGGGGCCATGGCAGGGCTCTCAGGCCAGGATGTATCTCAGCTGCTGCCCCCTCCCCGCTCATGCTGAGAGCTTCTCTCGCTGCAAAAGCTGAAGCCTCACCAGCATTCCCTCTGAAGTGTGGCTGCCTCTCCATTTTCCTTTCCTTGAGATACACTCACCACAGTCACCTCCCTTTTTCGCCCTGGCAGCAGGGAAGCGGTGCCACTGTGGCGTGACCCCTGCGTTTCCCAGAGCCCAGAAGGAAGAGAAAGCTCACACGTTGGAGTATGACATGAAGCTATGACTGTGCAGCCGTGGAAGGGAAGCAGCGGGGAGGCACTTCATCTGTCAGGACAGAGAGGAATGTCCTGGAAATGCAGCTGCCTGAAACTGCCTGGGATGCAATGGAAACGTGGGGAGGACATTGCAACAGAATGTGCTTCCTACCATGGCATCAAGGCGTTTGCATGCTCGTATGTGCAGAGGGACCTGAAGTCTTAAAGCAAGGAGCCCACTGTCAGCACCTCATCAGCAAAAAGGGAGAAGGAATGCAGTCCTTCCCAGTGGAGCCGGGTCTGACGGTGAGGGAAGCTCTGGCCCTCCTGCCCTGGTCCATGCTGGGCCTCACGTTCTTGTCAGGTGTCTGACAGCTGGGGCCACTTCAATGCCATTTGTTGGATACTGGAGTTGCAAATGGGTGGTAAGCCTGCTTTGTGTGGTGTGGCTGGGCGAGGGATCCATGCTGCAGGGGCTCTCAGCCCTGTCTTAAGGCAAGGAGAGAGAGGGAGGACAAGGTGACAGGGGCTCCTCTGAGAAACGCTCATTTTGCAGCACCATCCAGACAGGCCTGATTTTCTCCAGTTTACGCTGTGCAGAGACAGCTCAGAAGCAGCAAAGGGAGCTGTGACAAGGGAGTTGTGATAACCTGAGCTTGAGGTGGCTTGCACTGGAGCTACCAAAATGGATGGAAGGTCTCCCTGCTGGAGCTGCAGCAGCCTCAGTTATGATGGGTGGTGGCATCTTGGTGTTTCCATATCCACAGAAGCTGAACTAAATCGCTCAAAGCATGGACTTTTCAAGGCCTAACCACCACCTGAGTGTAACAGGGGAGGAGAACAGTGGCTGCCTCATAGCTGTGATAGGAGAGCTGGCAAAGGGGCAGTACTGCCTATCAGGAGAGCCCAGATGAAGTACTATAGGTATTCAGGTTTTCTGACTGGCAGTGAGGATACAAAACAAAGAGTTTAGGAGATGTTGTTGAAGATGCAACAGGGACCCATGCTAAGAGACTCCAGGCACTCCAGCTTTGTGTTACTGCATATGCATGGTGCTGCTGCTAATCTATATTAAAGACTAACAAACCCCCTAGAATTCACCATCACCTTCTGTTACATTGGCAAGGCTTTCGTCCTCGTTGTGTAATTGTAAATTAATACAAAATTTGCAAGAATTGGCATCTTAGTTATTTGAGTGAAGCCCACAGGGACCTAGGTCTCAACAAGAGGTAGCAGGCTCTACAATGAAACCGTACATTTACATTTCTTATGCCAGCCAAGACAGTGATGCTGTTTCTCATATACCTCAAATGCACTTTCATATGTAGAAACAGCCAAGGCTACCTCTGGGTGGACTGTCCAGAAGTTTTCTGGACATGAAGCAAATGAGCTGTTTACCTGTGTTGTACTGAGTTCTAGCAGCTTCTAACTTCTGGTTGTCAAAAGGTTGTTTCTTTGTCAACAGCTCCATGCCCAGCCTGCAGTCCTGCAATTTTTCGGTGGCACCATCCAAGGAGCATGGAGCACAACACAAGTTCAACATGCAGTGACCTTTTGTGACTGAAAGCTTGACGCCCTCCCCATCTACATGCCCATTCCACATCTGCCTTCAGGAGAAATGCATCTTCCTTTGACTTGCTGCATCCACACTAATACCAGGACTAATACTTGGTTCTAATGGCTTTAGCTAAATAATCAGAAACATGAATATTATGCAGCTATAAATTCAAGCAAATCTGGTCTGCCCTAACAGCAGCTTGACTCCCTTGTATACAAAGCCTCACAGAGTTCAAATTCTCTTATCTTTGTAATGTATGAGATGGGTGTGCTTTTGTTTTCTTTTAGAGTTGCTTGGTATTCAGTCTGTAGTGGAAACTCATTCAAAAACATTATGAGGCTGGCTTATCATCAAATCAGAGTGGTGTCTGATTTCTGAACATTAGTTTGCTTTTTTGTAAGGCAAATTGATGAAGGAACAAGAGAGCTTTGCAGCCTGAACTTAGGAGTTCATAAACCTCTGGCGGGTTAAATTGGAGAGCAGGATAAAGTGGCCTCCCCTTCACCTGCTAAAAAAAAATAAGAAAAAGCAAGGGAAAATTGCATCAAAACTCCCAATAAAGAGAGTAAAGGAATTCAGGGCTGAAAGCTGTGCTACCAATGGTAATGTGTGATCTCATGCTTAAAAGATATTTACTCCCTTAGGACTCAAATGTGCCCCAGTGAAGCTGGAGGGTAAATTAAAAGCTATCATAAAGATTATATATAGTGAGCATATGGGTAAATCTGACAGTAGGGAAGAATAAACAGAGTTTTCTTGCAAGAAATCCTTACACTGAGTCAAAAAATATATGGGGTGACCCGTCGGGGCACTGTGAAGGCCAGCAGCTCCCCGGCTGGGCCAGGCAGGGCCTGGCTGGCAGGGCCCATCCCAGTGCCCCACCAGGAGCAGGGCACCGGGGGCACTGGGGCAGCCCCAGCACCGGGCACTGGGCACCTCCCTGGGGCTGGGGCTGGGCCAAGGTCGGGCCAGGCCGTGGGCCTGCGGGTGGGCCCAGCTGGGTGAGGGCTGTGGGGAGCTGGAGCCCGGCCCTGCTGCGGCCTTGCTGGGGCAGGGGCTGGTGGCCCCGGGGCTGCCGTGGGGCCTGGGCCTGGGCAGGGACCGTCAGGGCTGGTAGCGCCCTTGGGGCTGTGACAGGAGGCACCTGAATCAGCCTACTTGGATTTTCAGAAAGACTTTTAATGAGGTCTCTCGGCAAAGGCTTCTAGGGAGCCTGGGATAAGAGGGAAAAAAAAAAAAAAACTTTCATGGACAGATAATTAGACAAAAGGTTAAAAAAAATAGTTGAAGTTAGGCATAAATGATCAGTTCTCACAATGGAGAGAGGTCACCAGCCTTCCAACATATTCATAAATATGCTGGAAAAGGGACTGATCAGGAGGAGATGCAGCTTTCTGACAATAGGCGTAGTAGGGATGAGCAACAGCAGTGCAAAAACCTCAGAGGTGAGTGACTGAATGATAAAATGGCAGATTAAACTCAGTGTGAATGGAGGGTGCCACACAGCAAGGAGAAAACAAACTCCTTGCCTTGTAAGGACCGCGTTGGACAATTGTGACCACTCGGGAGCAAGGTCTTGAGGTGCTGACAGAGAACATCCACTCAATGCTCAGCAACAGTCAAAAAAGCAGGTCAAATATCAGGAGCTGTTCAGAAAGAACAGACAGCAAAACAGGGTATCGCTATATCCCTCTGCCTGGACATCCCAGGGACATCTCAGGTGTGCTGTCTCCCCAGCCGTGAATCTCCCACGCGAGCTAGAAAAGGTTCGAGGGTGGCTTCTGCGTGTAGCATTGCAGTGCGGGCGGGGATGCCTTAGTCTGGAGAAGACGTAACTGGGGGAGGGTATGACGCATATGACAAAGGTCACTGAATCATGGACAGCTTAAGGGATGAAGAGGACTGAATGTTTGCCATGACTTCTAGTTAAAAATGAAATGAAATGAAATGAAATGAAATGAAATGAAATAAAATAAAATAAAATAAAATAAAATAAAATAAAATAAAATAAAATAAAATAAAATAAAATAAATAAAAAAATCTAGGGGGCGTCACAGGAAGCCAGCAGGTTGTGTATTCAAAGCAAATTAAAGTAGTTCTTTGCCTGTATTCTTTACCATGTATTAAAGCCTTAGACTCTTGCCATAGGATGTTGTGGATGCTAAATGTTCACATCAGTTCAAGAAAAGACTGGACAAGTTCATGGAGGAGAAGTCTATTTGCAGCTATTAAATATAACAGACAACCTCTGGCTCAGGAAATGCCTGCGGCACAAAGTGTTGGAGGCTGGCAGACTATTCTGGGAAAATATGCTTGCTCTATTCTTACACTTCTCTCCAGGCATCTGTTTTTTGGCTACTGTCAGACAGACCATTCAGCTACATGGACCTTTTGTCAGCATCGGCTTTCATATTTCAGTATTGTCTCAGCCTATCCTTGACATAGAACACACGCTTACTTCTTGGTCACAGTGCTGTTAGTCAGAGTTGCTCAAGGTCCTTCAAATTCATTGTTTTTTGGCACCCTCTTTCCCAAAGTCATTATGCTCCAGAGTGCAAAACCTAATCTTGTCAGGAGCTAACATCCTCCTTTACTGACTTTCATGGAAGTATGCACTTCAAATTTTCCTAGGGGTTGTTTATCCTGCATGCTTAGGCACTATTGCTGCAGGACTGCAATGAAAGTGTCTCCGTATTTGGATCAAAAAGGATACAGGTACTTTGTGTCATAAGTCATTATGTGCCTGGCTTAATGTTTCTGTATGGTTTTCCCCAGTGCATGTCAAGTAATTTTCTTTATATCTCTTACCTGCTAGCCCCTGAATGAAGAGCAAGCTGAGTGGGGCTTCTGGATTGTCTCTAATGGGGGCTCTCAGCACGTGGGGATCTGCTTTTTCAATGCCATTTACAGAACTTGTGGTCATCTGCAAGGTCCCAAAGTGGAGCCAGGGACAGGGGGTACTTTCAAGCTATGGTCTGTCTTTAAATCCAGTGGAAATACACTGTGTAAACATGTAGTTACAGAAATCTCATGTGACAAATCATAGCTAAAAGAGACAAGGCAGACCAAGGGCAAGAGAAATATAAGCAGAAGAGGTGATCTGACAAATACGGATGCAGAAGAAATTGTCTATATGTTCTGTGTCCCAGTCACTGCTGTAACAATGTCCCGTGCATAAGCCATGACTTAATACCTATAGCTTTATGGGGGAGTCCTGCTAACTTTCCACATGCAAAGCTGTGATAATGCCCTAAAATATCAGTGATGCATTTTTAGTTTTCAGTTTCATAGCCCCCAGCTATTTATCAAGGAACCTAATATAGTGGAAGACTACCTGTTCCCAAGCTCAAGACAAATATAATGGAGACATAATTCCTCTCCATAGCTTAAGGGCCCGTTTGAACAGGTCAACAAAGCCATTAAAAATAAGAATTAGACTTTGCCTTCCCCCTTCTCCAGCAACGGTATCCCTTGTGGCAAATCTGGCGTGAGCTGGCAAATACTTCTCTGCTCACACCTGCCCAGAAGAGAGACCAGCTGAAGGGTAGCATTTTGTACTCAGTTGGACTCATGCAAGTTGGGAAGTGAGACTGGGGAACCTGGTCACAAAGATACGCTGCTTTTTCAGGTCTCTCTCACTCCCGTCACCTACAGGGAGAATTTGGGACATCTTGAAGCGCTTGATTTCTTTAAGATGGCTGTGCTGTAGCTTTGTAATTGACACTAGAATTTGCCTGCAGCCTCTGCTCAGCCAGAGAATTTTGAGCATCTCTGCTTCCCTTTATTCATTTTTAAAAGGGGCTGTCAGTTGCTCTGGTAATTTCAGACATAAGAGGCCATGTAAGGGCACTTTACTGCTCCACCAAGTATTTAGCAGTATTTAAACAATTGGCTCTGGTGCTTGACATCAAAACTTAATCCCAGTTAGATGTGTGGAAGCTGGAGCATGACCAGTGAACACAGATTTGGTACAAACTGCAAGCACCAAGTGGCAGTTCATGGCTGTCTGATTCCCAGACTTGCCTGAAGGAGGCAGAAATGCTGTCCAAATCAGCAATGTAAAGTTACTCCTCGGCTTCTTAAAACCTTTTGCCTACTACTGGCCCTGGGCCCACACAAATACCCAAACACAGCAAGGAATATAAACTCACAAGGGTCTCAGCTTTCATAATATGACTAAGTTGTTTTGATTTAAGAGTGCTTTTCTTGCCAAGATTGGAAAAAATGAGTCCATTCTCTTCACGGCTAGATGTCAAAGTACACCAAGGTTTTCAGACAAATGCCCCAAATGCACTCGCTTAAATGAAAGACTGGACCAAGACTTGACTGTTGGAGAACTTAACTCTTTCTTTAATACTTTTTTACAGAAACCTGGAGAAAAATAAGGAAGGCAAGACCATTATCAACCTAAGTTAAAATACATCTAAGAAGATAGGGAAATTGTGTCTTTTTTATCATTCTCTTCTGAGTCTGAAATACACATTCATTTGTTCAGGGTGCTGTTCGGTAGGACACAGAGCACTGGCAACACTTGAAAGCAAAGGCAAAGGATGGACTATAACACTACAGTAGGGTCGATTCCTTGCTCTGTGGATGGCTGAGATCACCCACGCTTAAAAAAAGAGAAAGAGAGAGAAAAAGTGCATACAGAATTACTGTGTTGATCTTAGGGTACTGAGACAGTGTTTGAAATGCTCCTGTACTTCACTTAATGTTCTCCACAGAAGTTGCCTATGCACAGTGTATGGATAAAATGTATAAGCAGCACTACTGATGCTTAAATATATCCTGTGTCTTCTGTAGGGTCATCAATAACAACTCCATGCTATGTAATCTAAGCCTGTCCTTTTTTTTTTTTTTTTTTCAATAAGGTGTTCTTCCTGTAATGCCCTTACAGTTTAATGTAAATATAGGCTCATATTGCAGGAACTCATAGCAGTACGGAGCAGCAGTTTGCAGGGAGACCTGTCACTGCAAAGGAATCTACACATTTTTGGATTCCTAGCACATCTGTAGGCCTGTACTTATTCCCTAATAGAGATGGAGTTTCAGGAAAAGTGTCAGACCAAGGGCTCAATTTATCTGTCAAAACAGGGGTATTCAGTGCCATTAAAGATGCAGTAGGTTGTCCAAGACATCCGCGAAGGCTGGCGGGGCTGAGGCAGTCCCTGAGGAAGACTCGTGGCCTTTTGCTTTGGCAGAGGGAGGCCAGGCAGGTGCCTCGACTCAATGGCTTGACTTGTCCTTACCTCGACAAACATGCTTCCAAAAGTTACAGGGAAGATCTTTGCTGGTTATGTCAGACAGGCTTTTCACCGGGCCACAAACACACACCAAAAAAAGCCACAAATGACCAAGTATGCAGGCGAGTATAGAAATGACTGTCATTAGAGTGTCTGGTCATTTTGTAATGCTGGCTGCCGCAGTTTTTATGCAAATATTTACTCTGAGAGAAAGGACAGTTCAGGCTTCCTTTTCAAAACCAAAATGTTTCTGATGTTTAAAAAAAAAGAAAAAAAGTCAGACATCTTAGCTCTTGCTGGAGGTCTGTAGGCCCCTCTCTGGGATTTGGATGAAGAAGTCATCTGAAACCGTAGCACTGGCTCCATCCCCAGCTGAAGGGGAGGGGATGTTGAGTCATAGTCTAGGAATCGCCGAGGATATCCTAACACCTAAAATAGCTGCGAGGATACAGCTCCGCTCTGTTTTAGGTTCTGCCACTTAGCTGCAGGAGAAACGGTGTCTCACGTCGAGCCCCAGAGCTGCAGGAGGAGAGGCATGGCTGGTTGCACCTTGCAGGGGGGCTCCGGCTCCTCTGCAGCCCCGCGCAGGGGATGGTTGCTGCCTTGGTGTGCCTTGCCGGGAGCGGTGCGAGGCACGGGGTGTCGAGCCGGGGCTGAAGAGAAGCACAACCCGCAGGGCTGGAGCCCCAGAGCCTCGTGCGAGAGCAGGCCCAGCTCAACGCGGGGACCTCCACATGGCGGGCTCCGGGAGGGCTCCCTGTCCCTTGTTCCTCCCGTCCCCCCACGCACCGCAGGTGTGAGGGGCGAGCAGAGGAAGGGAGCGATGAAGAGCTGAAGCCCAGCCGAGTTTGCGAAGCGGGGACCAGCAGCGCCGGCTCAGGAAGCCCGGCTGCAGCACGCCTGGGTGCCTGCTGCTGCCGCAGGTGCTGTCCTGCGTTTCTTTGCCTGCAGTCTGTTCTGCAAGGTAATGGCAGTTTGCACCGCTGCCTGGTTTTCAGCACTGAATAGTCCGCTATTAAACAGTCACTTTGTTCTGTTTATTTGTTCCCTAGGTATTTTTCCCCTCATTTTTCCTTTCCTGCTTCTGCAGTGGCTTTCACATCCTACATGCTTATTTTTCATTTAAAATCGGCATACTTTCTTTCCACCAAGCAGATGCTCTGAAGGTCTCTCAGAAATCTTTGATGTTCTTTATTTTTTCCCTCGGCAGCCAAGCTGGGAAAATTTTACCATAAAGCATTAACAGCATGTATAAAAGAGGAGCGACAGCCTTGCTTTCCATGATTTCAAACTATTAAATGCCAAAAACTACCCACTAAATGGTATTATTTTCAGTAGCTAAACAGTCAATAGATCCTTTTCAAGTAAAGGCTGGTTTGTGTGGAAAAATCTGGTGACTGATGACAGTATGAAATTAATTTACTTCTGTTTTGAGCATGAATGTTTTCCTGCAAAGCAGTCATCCTGGATTGTTATCCAAGGTGAATGATTCACGTGAAAGTGATAAATGTTTGTGTGGAATTGTGGTGCTTGTGGTACACTGAAAGCAGTATCAGTTATAGTTGCTAAGCAACAGCACTTATTAAAAAAAAAAAAAGGTAGGGATGCCTTTTGTATCCTCATAACATGCAGGAAGATCGTCCTGTTTTATTTTGTTAGAAGGAGGTGTTAATGCGTTTATTCTGCCCAGGAAATTTCCCATCTCTCCTCTTCCAGCCTTTCTAATAAGATTAAACTCTCCTAATGAACAAGAAGATAAAATTGCTATCTCACTTAAGTAGTAGAAATTACCCTAAATGAAGCCACGTATTGTCACAGCAATGTTAGATTAAAAGCTGTGGCTCCTCTAACAGTCCAGTCTCACAGTGGGCAGTTTAAATCATTAGGAAAAATCTGTCACCCATTACAAGGTACCTTGTGTTTAAAATACCAGATTATACAAGTACCAAATAGTATATATAATGCATATAAGAAGTATTCTGGTTGCATAGCTCCTAAGTGTTCTTGACAATTTTGAAAAATTAAATTCTGCTGCTTGCATTTCTTTCATCTTGCAAAGCTGGTCTATGGGCTTCTGCTACCTGCATCTTGCTGAGATGAAACACTGTTTATGAAAACAAGGGAGACTTCTTCTGAGGACCTGGTGTCCACAAACAGTGGTCCTTGGGCTGATCCTTGCGGTCTGAACAACCTTTCCTCTGCTGAAGCTTTGTTGGCATGCAGCAATTCATTTGGTTTCTTCATGTCTGGAAGAAAAGGAGTACGCTGGTTTTGTCAGATTCACCCAGATACAGGTAACTCCAGATGAGGACCTGGTAGGTTCACTTCCAATCGATGAAGAGTTGGTGGTTCTGTATCACGAATAACCAAATATATTTGTAGTATTGCGTGAAATGTCATAGCTGTGGGGGCTCATGCTTCATTGCTCACCCAGTGTGAAAGCAGTATATTTGGTGCATGCATTTATCTTCATCAGTTATCCAAGTAGTGTCATTAGTTAGTGTCACAACTCTTGATTTTCCTGGAATGCTGTTGTATTTCCTTATAGCCTGATCAGATTCAAAATACAGAGGGCTCTGTCCTACTGAGGCGTGTAGTTATTTCTTGGCCTACTATTATTGATAACATCTGTCTCATTATTATAATCTAGTTCTCTGCTACACTGGCAGCCAAGAAATGTGGTGCTTTGGGATCAAAACTATTGCTGGTTGTATTCTTGAAAAAAAAAAAAAAAACTTTTTAGACGAAACTATTTTAAATCTCAATGAATTGTGAAATGAGATCAATTGCACTGACACAGAGCCAAAGTATTTTCAAAACAATTTTAAAACTTCTTTTAATATCGGGCTTTTTAAATCTTGGGTTGGATACAACCTGTGTTACGTTCCCTTCCTCCCAACCTGCCCCACCTCCCTCTAAAAATGTTCACTGTTTGAACAAAAACACTTAAAAACAACTCAATGAGATGATAGCAGCTTCCAAATAAAACATTTGGAGTTCATCAACATGTATCATTTCACCGGTTTTAGCGTGATTCGTTTGGATGTATAGTTCCACTCTGTGAACACTTTTAAAGTTGTTTTCTCCTAGTTCAGGATAAAACAAAATCTGAAACCTACCGTGCTTTATGGGAAAATGGCATTTGCAGGTTTGTGTTGGCTCTTTCCAGGAGACACAGCTTTACCACTCACCATTCCTCTTCTGCAGATGGCACCCTATAATGCGTAACTCACCTGGGCAAGTATTTGACAATCTATAAATGAGTCTTACAGAAAGGTCAACTGCTAATAGTCCTGATGGTCAGAAGCAACGCGAGGAAATTGGATCAAAACTCTGTAAGATTTTACAGGTTCCTGTAGACCGTAATCCTTTCCTGGCAAAACCCGTGGTTACTTGACAGCTCTGCTTACATACTTTCAATATCTTTTCAACTCCCACTGTGATCCTGATCCCCTACCAGGTCAGCAGCGAGCTGTCGGGCTCGGTCTACGCTTTCTAACTATCCTGGCTTCTCCTGGAATTTGCTAATAAAACCAGCTCGTTTCATATCAATCTCCCGGCGTGAGAAATCCCGACCCGATGGGGCTGACGGAGGCAGCGGCTGCAGCCGGGCTCTGCGCAAGCGGCCTCTGCTGCCGGGGCTGCGGCTGCTGAGCTGGGCAAGAGCTCCGCCTAAGGGCCAAGGACCGAAGTCCTTCCCCAGGCGATGGCACGGCTTGGCACGGCGAGGGGAAAGCCTCCCTCCGGGCTTTCTCATTCACCCTATTTCTTGTGGATTGCTATGCGGCTGAAATAGAGCGCCTGACAAACCCACGCAGGAAGACGAGGCGTTGTGGACCCCCGTTCTAGCGCCGAGCAAAGAAAGCTGCGCGCTGCTCAAGCAGGGATGCTGATGCTTAAGGACCTGTTTTCTCTCACGTTGAGTTACTACAGTTTAGGGGTTGCCTGGGACCGAAACCAGTAAGGGCTGCCCGAGCATTTCATGCACACTGGTAGCGCTCCTGTAAGCGGCTGTGCGTGAGCGCACGTGCGCGCTGCTCCCTCTCCATCTGGATTCCCACTCTTTCTTTTTTAGTTTGCTGTTGTCGTACATGCCAGCTGTGAACACCTGGCGTTGTACCTGTCGGAGGAACGTGGCTCTTGCTTGTGTCCCTTGCTTTGGCTAAGTCTGCCCAAAGTCATCAGGCTGTAGCAGCAGCTGCCATTCCTTGACAGTTTTGGAGAGCAGCTTGGTGGTGATGCTCCTGGAAACACCTAGCAGGATGAATGTTCGCTCACAGCTCTTGTTCGTGATAATCTGTCAGACAGTTACCTACTAATTCTTTTTTATTACCTAATGCAATTTGTCTGTGAGCTGTCGCCTTCTGAATTTATGTATGGCTAGGTGCAATGTCTTGGTTTAGCAAGGGAGAAACGTAGCTCACTGACAGCTGGGGTCTCCTCTGCCGGTGTCTATTTCTGAGGACACAGACCTCCTCTCCACAGAAGATGTCTTATTATTTCTGTCATCAGCTAGTCCTGTGTCTTACCATGCTGGATGGGTTTAAAGTTTTCTGTTGTTGTTCTTTATGAGGCCCAAGCTCAGTTGCAAGTTAATGAAAGAAAAGGCCCCCTCCTCTTTTTTTTTTTTTTTTTTTTTTGGCAGTCTGGGCTTTGCAGGATATCCATGAGGCTTGTGAAAGTGATTCCTCTGGGCCTGGGAGGCTACGTATCCATAACAGTCATCTCTTCACATGAGAATCCTCCTACAGCTTGGCAGATTGCTTAGCATGAGCCCAAGGTCCAGTGACTCTGGATGACACATGACCACTGCTGTAAACTAGCTCTGTCTCAGCCTGTATACTTCTTGTGCAGAAGAAGAAAAAAGACCTAACAAGCAAGGAAGTATCCTTGTAGCCACAGGTAAAACCAAACCAAACCAAACCAAACCAAACCAAACCGAAACAAACAAACAAAACCAAACAGAGCTAGCATGATTGATTGAATACGTGCAGGATGCTCAGTTTTCAAAACACAGCTTCTTTTACCCAGGGCTGTGCCAGCTGAGAAGGATCAGCTGCTAAAAACCCAGACCGACCCCGAATCAGCTGTGAAATCACCAGCTTCCTCCCCTCCCTGCTGCTGCCCCTTCCCATGGAGCTGTGCTGCTCTTCTTTCTCACGGGTCCTTGCTCAGCAGCCTGGTGAGGCTGCCAGCACTTTGCCAGCCACAGAGCAGAATCTCAGCAGTCTGTGCAGGAGCTGAGCCTGTGCTTGGCTTCCAGGTGTGTGCCAAGGGCTTTGGCATGGATGGCATTTCTCTCTGAGTATTACTCTGAGAGAATTGGTTGCTTGCCCAGGGGCTGGATGTTGAACCTAGGCTTCCCAGGCCTTTGTTTCACAAGGATTTTTCTATTTCCATACCATAATGGTATTTCTACTATTGAAAGAGGTTGGTAAGCACCCATGGTTAAGGCAAAAAAGCAGTAGCTTTTTGTGTGAAGTATTAGAAGGAAGGTCTTGTGCTTTAACACCAATCGTTTTAACTCTGGGGATTACTACAGCTGACCAAAAGGTGTCTCCTAGTTATTAGCCATATCCAATTCCCTCTGACTTTAATAAGAAGAGGTTTTTCTGTGTTGTAGTACGTCAGTTTCTGAATTATGCAGTATATTCTTTTCTGTTGTAAGTTTTCTTGAGACTCGTAAGAGGTAGGAAATGCTTTAACTGCCGTCCCTCTGTCTAGATATTTTATTTTTTTTAATGTTGTGAAACATTGACACTATCGCTGTTAGCAGCAGTCGCTGCACCATTTCCCCCCCAGTGTTCCCGAAGTAAACATTTCCATAATAGGTATCACAAAAGTTCCCTAGGGAAGAAAACTATGTATTGTAATACAGGAAGGCTTCCTTTGCTTGCTTTCAGCACTGTTAAATTTACGTCCTTGCAGTGGTCAGATTAATTGCCCTGCTTTTATCGTGATGAGCACGCTTACGATTAGGCTGGCCAGCTGTCAAGCCAGGTTCAATCACAGCAGACAAGCGCTGACTGCCTTTGTGAGGGGCAGCGTTTATTTCCTACCCCTGTCGTGCGTTTCTAAGCGATCATCCCGGGAAGGTGTAAGGCCCAGGTCTGCCTGCCCTGCTTATACTGAAAAACGCCTTCCTGTGCAGCTAATGGCACTGGTTTAATTAACCCAACTTCGAGAGGGCACCGCGCAACAGCGGAATCGAATGAGTGTTCTTTTTTAAGAACAAATTGTAGGCAATTTAGATAGTGGAATTGCTCATGCACCCAATATTCAATTACATCTGGCTCTAGAGGAGAAAACACTTATGAAACAAATTGGATATCGCTTTGCCTGCTTCTGAGATGCCACACGGCTATCGACGCGCAGCAGGACGCGGGGGAGCGGGAGTGGGCAGCCGGCTCTCTTGGCGGCGTTTGCATCGGCACTTGTTGCTGCATTCTCAACGTGGAGAGCGCGGACAGAGCTGTCATCAGGATGTGACGTCTGAAAAGGACCAAAACTTCTCCTCCTCTGTTTTTTGGTGGTGGGGAATGAATTCTGTGACTTAACTGAGATAGTCCTGCTGTCACGTGAGAGAGGCTAAATCCTGGACCTTTAGTTGAAGCCCCTTTGTCATGCAGCAGCTCGGCACACCTGTGCTTTATTTTACTTTATGGACCAGCTCATCTGGTGCTGCTGCATTTTGCTGTTCCTACAATCGTTCTCATTGCTGGTAGTGATCTAATTCTTCTTTTCAGGCAAAATGGCTCAGGAATGCAGAGGGTATTGTGGTTCACTGAGGTTAGATTTCATTCAGATATTGGGGATGAACAAATGTGTGCATGTACACTGGGAGCCTGGTCCAGATTTCATGAAGAACTCCTTGGTCATCGAGTAACCTGATTTGCTTGTGGACTGCAAAGACTGACCTTTGCCTTAGAAATAATATCAGCGAAGGGAGTTCCTGTGTGGGAAATAACCCATTCCTCTATTATCTGTAGTGAGGCTCATATCTACACTACGTAGTCCTCAAATGCTGGTTTAAAACAGCTGGCATGGGGGAAAGGGAGGAAGGCTGCAGCACATCTGGGCCTCTGACATTGCTGTCTCTTGCTGCCCACCAGTTTCTCTCTTCTGCTGAAACTCAGGCTATGTGGGGGCAAAATGGGCTCTGAGCACTGTGTATGAAAGAAGAGCAGGCTTTCAATGCCAGAGCAGCTTTTACAGTTTTGGTCTAATAATTTTGTCTTCTAGAGAATTAACGTAGGTAGGTTGAAATAGACTAAAAAGTCTAGTATATTTGACATAGCACAAGTGTTTCAATGTCCCAAAGTGGCTGGCATACAGAAGGCTGGATTTCTGCTATTATTGCTTTGCAGAAGTTAAGACCTGCTGAGCTCATTGCAACAGGGACAACTGATGCTCTCTCTGACACTTGGAGATGGTTGACATGGTTTTTACTGGGTAAACCAGAAGGGATTGTTTTCTGGGTTAACTAAGCTAGAGTTGTGCCCTGCTTATCACCAACAAAAGTCATTTTCCTTTTCCACTGGACTTCTGAACTGCAGGAGAGTTCACAAATAAATACAGTTATCCCCTTTTCCAGATATCATCAAGGTTTACTTATCTACCTAACTTGCAGATGAGACCAAGGTTACATTTTGTACACCCCTACAGGAAAGAAAGTTATTGTTTTCATAGTGTATCTCTTAACTGATTGCAAATACTGTGCCATAAAGCTGCTAACATGTGTAGCAGAAGTATTTGTGTCAAAGCTATGATTTCCACTCACTGGGGTGCAGAGCTTGTGCAAGTACTCCATCGGCACATCCCCTGCTCCAGCGTGTCCACACTCCCCCCAAAGTATTTGGTTTTAATTTATCTCTCAGTAAGTGAGACTGGGTTCTCTTTTATGCAAGCGGAAAAATATTGAAACATAGCACTCTCCGTACTGTGGGTTAAAATAGTGCTACCACTCACTTTTGTGTTGCCGAGCAGCATCTCAGCCTTTAGTTTTGCAGAGGAAGCTTCTACAAGAGGATGAAAGGTTGCAGAGAGGAGCCAAAGCGCTAATGTTTCTATGATTAATAATCACCTACTGCCTGTTCCACATTACCAAATGCTACTGAAAATAATGATGTACCTTCAGCATAATGATTTTCCCCCAGCTCATCTGAAAATGTCTTTATCTGGATATTTTGGCTGTCCTCCACTTTGGCTAAGTAAAACTGTTTTGTCGTTGGGAATCCACTTGAGAATTCAAGTTGAACAGGGCAAAAGGAAAAAACAAAAATCCCAAAGAGCAAAGTTTGAAAGAGACTTCATGTAAGCAGAGGGGCCCAGGCTGGCAAAAGCTGAAATGCTACAGTGTCTTAAATGTCTGTGTAAAATCTGGATGACTGTTTTTCAGAAACACTCCTTTTCATTTATGAAGGAAGGCTCTATAAAAATGTGTGTATATATATATATAATATATATTATATATATATATATAATTTTACCTTACCAAAGCTGGCTTTCAAATCATAATCACTGGCTTAATATTTTCCTTTTAAGACTTTGTATACAGCTACAGTTACTGTTTATGTAACAGGGAAATAACTTCATCTTAGTCTGGTTTTACGTTTGAATATGAGGTCTTGGGTTGACTGTAGCATTCTAGAAACTTGAGATTCTAGCCAAAACTCCATCCTATTTGCTCAGACACCTGACATGTATGGTTTTGCACCGTCAGTACTCTGCCTCTGCTTCTGAGACATGTGGGAGAGCAGTTGTGTGCCTTCGTGCCGCTCTGAGCGCTCACCCCCTGCATGGCCAAGCTCCTGTGAGTGCTCTGGTTGCACTGACAGCAGGGTGTCTGTCTGTCTGCCAGCTTTGAAACACACACACACACGCTAAATTCCCCCCTTGATCCAAATGATCGTGTTTGAACGTGTGCAGCAGAAACAGAATTTCAATACACCAATGTGTTTCTGTAATTTTCCTGCAAACGGCGAGTCTGTTTTGCTGAATCTGCTTATGTTTCACTACACCCTATCTTTGTAAATTTACTTATTGAATTACTTGGATCCAAGCAAGGATCAGATATTAGATCCATGCTTAGTAAAAGTGTAATGCTATCCTGGGGCTTTGGAGTGAGGATGCTGTCAGATTACATGATGTTGCATTCAGGTAGGCTTTAAAAAGCCCTACTGAAGACTGGAGGCCCCTTGTGATATGCTATGTAGGCGCAGCGAGGAAGCTGTATATTCAAATAAAGTCTAAGAATCTAAAATTTAATCTAAGTACATAAAGGGTGAGGAGGATAGAGGCACAGAGAAGCAAAGCGAGTGAAAAGTCATCAGTCAAGCTGGGATGAAAGCCTCTGTTCCTATTTGCCAGCATCCCTTTCCATTGATAACTTTATTTTTCCTGTACTGCCTTGGCCCATTACCAACTGAACTGAAGAGACTTTGGGCTTTATTTGTGATTTTTTTTCAACTGCTTAATGATTCACACTCTCAACATAGTTGTTTTTTGTTTGTTTGTAAATATTCAATCACCAACCTTACTGGAAACGTAAGAATGGAACTCTATATATTTTAAAGAGTCATCAGATGATGGGCATCAGATGATCTTCAAATATGAACAGAAAGTACATCTGAAATAATTTGTAACCAAAAAGGATGTAAACCAGAAAAGGCATCCTTGTATTTTTCCAAGGAAAGACTGGCACTGGTAAAAATCCCCTCCTGCCCCCAGTAATTTTCTGCTTTCTTTCAGCTGATTCAGATTTAGAGTGAAGGAAGTTTCTGAGTTCAGGTGAGGATAACCAAGAAGCTAGCTCTTGTTGGTCCCTCTTGTAATCGAGGGAGATTTTTGCATGGCTAGAAGGTAAGATCATGTACGCTATAGGCTTAAGAGTTTTCACATGCTTTCTTACATCTTATACTGAAGGTATCGGGTAAGCTGTATTATGGACCATTGTGAAAACTGTGCATGTGGCAAAAAGAACCATTGCCCATTTTGAAGACAATAGTTGTTATAAAGGGATGCAATGTTGAAATGGAGATATTGCCTCTAAAAACTGTCCAATTCTTTATATGTAGTGAAGTAATCAAAAAGATGCCCTATAGTACACTTTAATATTTCACTTCACTAAAAAATACATTTTCTAAAACTGGGTGTTCTGATCATTCCCAGTGTCTATTTTAAATCATCTACTGTCAATGTATTTTTCACTCAGGCTCTGCTTTTAGAAGTGGTTTCCAGCTCTGTGCTGTTGACATCTGGGAATCTTTATAACAATTTCTATAAATACCCAGAATCAGTAATGTGGTTCCTCTGGGTAATGTTCTTATCTAGAAAGATATGTAGGAAGTATTATTCACCATGTGGTTAGCACATGTTCCTCAGTTTCAAACAAATTGTAGGTAAAGAGACCATCAGAAGACAAAAATTGAATTACAACTAGACTTGAAGATGAATCACCCTGCCTTCCAAGGGATTCATTTTATCATACAAGAAGAGGAAACAAAGAAAATAGGAAAGGAGAGGGGGAAGTCAATACAGAAATACAAAATGCAACTATAAAACGATTGGGAATCTTTCAAGTTTGGAAGCTTCCTTATGTGGGCTGCCTTATACCTTACTCAAAAGAAATGGATGTCCTGTTGATATGAAAAAGCCGTATTTTTCAGGTAGCTCTGTATTTCAATGCATACTACAGATTGAGGGTCCAGGGCCAGACAGCAAATTGGGTTTGGAGCCTGGTTGTTTTCTGAAAACCTCACCTCAAAATGAATTTCTGTTTTGTAAAGGGATATGATTTGGTAGCTTGCCTTTGTTTCCCATGGAAAAATCTTTTATAAGGGCCGGAGGGAGGACCCGGGGAACTATAGGCCTGTTAGTTTGACCTCAGTGCCAGGGAAGCTCACGGAGCAGATTATCTTGAGTGTCATCACACGGCACTTGCGGGACAACCAGGCGATCGGGCCCAGTCAGCATGGGTTTATGAAAGGCAGGTCCTGCTTGACGAACCTGATCTCCTTCTATGACCAGGTGACGCGCTTAGTGGACGAGGGAAAGGCTGTGGATGTGGTCTACCTCGATTTCAGTAAGGCTTTTGACACCGTTTCCCACAGCATTCTCCTCAAGAAACTGGCTGCTCGTGGCTTGGACTGGCGTACCCTTCGTTGGGTTAGAAACTGGCTGGGTGGCCGGGCCCAAAGAGTCGTGGTTAATGGAGTCAAGTCCAGTTGGAGGCCGGTCACTAGTGGCGTCCCCNAGTTAGGTCAGAGGTTGGACTAGGTGATCTTGGAGGTCTCTTCCAACCTGAACAATTCTGTGATTCTGTGATAATGGTATGCTTAGCAAAGCTTCATTTCCTTTCTGATATATTCAGAAATAGACAAGAGAGAGTTTTATACAGTGTTAAGGTAACAATGAATTGAGGAATCCTTAAAACAATTCTTTAAATATCTGAATTAGTTTTGCAATAAGTAAGTTCTTAAAAAGATTTTTTTATGACATGCATAGATTTTTTTTTTTTTTTGTGGCTGAATACTGATGGCTACACCATGTGCACACATCCTCTTTATGGCCTCCAGAGCAAAAAGGGGAAGCTTTGCAGCATGTCCAAGACTTCTCAGTTGAAGAAGAAATTGAATCCCAGCCTCCTATGGCATGGAGGAGTGAACTAATGATGGAGCTGCTGGTGTCTTGTCCTGCGCTGTTTCCTGTCGTGCTCAATCTGGCAGACAGACTTTGAGAGTATTTACTGCAGCCAGCCCAATGTGGGAGGGAGGGAGAGGAACAGCAACCTGCAGTTTGTGGTGGGAACTGCGTATAAGCTTTGCTGTGTTGCTCTTATATATGTGATAAGATTTGGGCAACTCTCAGCATGTTCAACAGCAGCAGGACCTCCCTGGCAAAGACCAAGGTGGCTCACGTCCATTGTCCGATGGCTGCACAGAAATGTTTTAGACTTGTATTAAAATGACATGAAAGATTTAACCACCTAATGGGGCAGTATTTAGGTACCTGAGATAATTAGCAGACTCTCTCAAAGCTCATTATGAGCAAATGAGGTTACCTTCACCACAGATGAGGCTCAAGAGTTAGTACTAAGTCCGGGGATTTTCCTACAAACCCCAACACTGCAACAGGCAGCTCCCTGCCATCCAGGGGGTGAGGTGGGAAAGGGAAATGGCTGTGGGAGAACACTCAGGAGCTGCAAGTTGCCGTGCTGAAATCTGCTATCTTGGGCATGTTGGATGGAGCAGAGCCTGTAGGCCAGGACTGGCAGCCACCACGTCTGGGATGAACCTGAGTAATGGAAAGGTTATCATAGGCTGACGAAAGGAAAGGGGAAAGGTGGTTGTTAGGAAGTTGTTTGTGAGCAGTAGTGGAGAAATAAGAGGAGGAAATATATAAGGACAATACACTAGAAGGAGAAAAAGAAACGGTTGTAAAAGATAACATGATGTGTAAAATGCAGTGTACACAGAAAATCAAAATAAGTTCTCAGAATCAAAATTGCAGCCTCAGATCATAGCCAGTGCCCACATGCACAGGGATCATTAATTACAGTGTAATCAGATAGACCCTGAATCAGATTAGATCCCTGATATCAAGGACAATGAGTGGTCAGGAGATGTCTGGTTTGAGCCCAGTTCTCCTGATGCTCCTCTTGGTGATGATTAAGATAATCTCGGACATCAGGAGGCACCTGTGATGGCCACATGCACAGGCCACCCTCAGAAGACCCAGTGGACTCAGCCACTTCTACTCTCATGCTCAGTGTAAAGTCAGTCACGCCTTTAGGGTCAGGAAGGACATTTCCCCAAGTCACAGTGGATGGGACAAGGCAGGTTTTCCACCATCCTCTGTGACATGGAGCACCCACTGCCTGCCAACACCACTTGGGTCCACCTTCTTCAAGCCACCTCCCATGCAGGCGGGCTCCTCATGCCCTGCTCCCATCCCTCCTCTCCATACCTCCCACAGCTGCCTAGGAAGAATTTTTTCTTTTTTTTATATATATATATTTTTTTTTCCCTCAATAAAATTTATTTTAATTTGATATGAGCTATATCAGTTAGGGTTTTTCTCATTCTAAGAGATTTGCACTGTCAATATAGAACAGTCTCACAGCTTAGACATAGCAATGCAGCCAGTAGTGCCAAAATGTATCTCCCTGCAAACATTACCACTGGGGGTGGAGGAAGGTGCTGAAGCTTTCCCACACTTAAGGTAAAAGCTATTATGAATGTCAGGAGCATTCATTTCTTAGACTGATGCCCGAAGAGAAGGATGGGAGCACCATGTCCACATATGCCGCAAGGGTAGTGGCATGGAGCTCCTCAGAAGAACCTCTCCGATCTCACTGCAGGTAGGCAGGGAGCTGAGCCCAAGGTTAAGAGCTAGGTAGGGTGTCAAGCAGGGCTGCTGCTAAGTTCATCAGGGTCCACCCTCTTCAGCCCTTTTCCTGGTAATCAAGAAGCCTCGAACAATGATGAATTCATGTCCTCCCATGGGTCACTGGAAGAGGTTTGTTCCTGCCTTCTTGCACAATTTTCAATGAAGGAGGAGTGGAAGATATATTAGTTTTTCCATTTTGGACAGCCTGGAGGATGTCTTCTAAAGGAAATAATTCCTGCATGCTGGAATGCCTTTTGCTCTTGCCAGGATTTTCTCCATGGGGTAAAATTTCCTCTGGACTCAAGAAAGGAAATGGTCAGTGAATGGTAAAAGACCCTACACATACATATAGGTGTGTATATATATACATAGCTATGCTGAATACCCAGAAGTGTCTCAATTTGGCAACTGGCAACTCCGCGTGTTTCAGTGTTTGAGAGCCCTCTAAGCTGGCATGCCAACAAGGCGCTGGGAGGGAGAAAGAAAATGTAACAGGGGCTAGGGGGTTAGCAGGACAGCGTTGGGCCCAGACACTGTGCCAGCAGTGAGCTGTAGCTTAGTCCTGATGCCAGGCCATATTCCAACATTATACTGAACATACGATTTGTGCTATGCTCAGCACTGGCCGTTGCTTTCCCTGCCCAGAAACGATGGAGAGGGCAGGCAGTGTCCGAGACCCACAAATGTGTGTGCGTAGGAGATGTCTGTGATGCTCTGCAAACAGGTTCAAGGAGAATAGCTGATCAAAGCTGTTTCACCACCTGTTTCCTCTTGGGACTAATCCCAGGCTACTGCAGCCTTGTCTGAAGTGGCATCTGCTAGGATTATTTCAGGTCATCCCCCTGCAGCCCCCTACCTTTCCCTGCATGGACGTGGCCTCTCCCTTCCTGCACGGAGACTTGTTTCCGGGTGGGCATTTGGTACGTGCTGCCTATGTTTTCTGGAAAGCTGTGCCAGAAGAGGTAAAGCTCTTAGAATCATAGAATCACAGAATAGTTTGGGTTGGAAGGGACCTTGAAGATCACCTAATTCCAACCCCCTGCCATGGGCAGGGATATGCCAGCCACTAGATCAGGTTGCCCAGGGCCTCTTCTCCTGCTGTAGAGAGCCAGCCAAGGGGGCTCCACAGATCTGAGGCTGACGTGAGGTGCACCAGCAGCAGAGTGGGGGGCCTGTGCATGGAGGGAGCGAAGGAAGTTCTGGGCATCCTCAGGTTTGGGATGAGGGACAAGGGTGGTGGTGCAGCAGGAGCAGTTTGGGGTTTTGGCCTTTGGGAGGAGTCACTGAGGAGGTGAGAAAGCAGCCGTGCGCTGCCAGAGGGCTCGGCCGTCCTTCCTGGCAGGGCATGCCCTGGCCCTGGCTGGCAGCGATGGTGCAATCAGATCCAGCAGCGTCCCTAGGGCTGGGCTTTCCATGCAGTCCCTCTGCTGAGGAGCGTCATCCTCACGGAGTATTTTTTGTGCTCACAGAGCACAGCAGTAAAAGGATGCAGCACTCCAGCCACCACATCCAGCCATCGCAAGTCTTTGCTGCTGCTGCTGAAGGGCACTGTATAATGAAGACCCAGGGCAGTGGAGTGGACAGCTTCGTCTGTCTCCAGAAAATCTGTTCACAAGTAGCTTTCCTTTTCCTTCAAGTGGGGCCACTGTATTTTTCCACCGTGGGGCAAGATGAACAGGCTGTATTGATGAAAAGGGAAAGAATGAGACGTGGCAAATGAATGAAGCCTTATTCTGCTAAGTTGTGTCATGGATGATCAAGTTTTGCGTGCAGCTGAGATGACAGCTACTGGCCTTTGATGGTTTTTGGAGGTCAGGATGTGTCTCAGCTCTTGAGGTCACTGTGGCATGAGCAGAATACATGCCTCCTGGGGAAAGAGGGGCAACTCCTGATGTGCAGCTCCTTACTGCAGCATTTAGCCATCCTGGCTGAAGGGACCAGCTGAGCTCTCCCCATTCCAGCAACAAGGTGAAGGCTCAAGATATGAATGCTAGTTTCACCTAAATGGTGAGTTTAAAGCTGTCTTGTCGTGCAAAGTATACACCAACGTGTGTGAGGCGTGGCGTGCTTCCAGCTTTTCTTGGGTCATGGATTAGAAACTGTCACAAACAAACAAACAAACAAGAATTTGGGAACAGGGCAGGAAAACTAACTTATCCTTATGAATGACTGGAAATGGTGGATCAGTCATTAGGAGTTGTTACCTAATATGAGTTTGTTTGCATTTAAAAAAAAAATGTTTTAATTGATAAACAACATGAAGCACACTTTTCTCCATTGGAGTAAATGGGTGTTTTATTAAATATGTAAACCCCAAATTAATGTCCTATGAAGCTGATAAACACTTGATGTGAGGATAAATGTTGAGCAGGTCTCTTGGAAACTCTTGTTTCATGGACAAATGCCAAATTGTGATTAGTGGCAAACTGGAATGTTGATTAATTACCTTAATGTCTGGGAGAGAGCGATAGCCCAGATGTGTTTAGTTGGAACAAACACCCCACCCCGTGTGCGCTGAATGTGAGGCACTAGCTTGAAATGTGTTGCTAGTATCTGCCCATGTACAGAAAAGTTACCATTTCAAAGCGTAAAAGCTTCTATAGATTCTTTTCTGAAGTTCATTAATACAAGCTGAATCTCCATGGGACGAGGAACAGCAAAGTCTAACAGGAAACACAACCCAGACAGAGCCGGGCTGTGTCTGGATGTTAGATGTCTTTGTCTTATTTGATCAGGGACTTGCTGCGCAGGTTGGGAAGCTCTATGTGAGTGGACAAAATGCCTTCTATTAAAATTATTTGGACATCTTCTGGATTGAATTGCTTTCTTTATAAGAGAGATGAAAGAGTTACGTTCAGGGATGCTCCCTGATAGAAGAAATGCAGCTGACACTGAATTTCTGCCCTTACATGGGACTCTAGCTATTACTCATTTTGACTGGTTGCATTAGAAAAAAAACATGACCACAGCTGAGACCTGCTGCAGGCGTGCAGGTGAGGACTTGCAAGAGGCCCTTGCCTGCAATGGAGAGCAGAGGGAAAACCAGCCCCAGAGACCACTGAGGCTTCCCGAGGACTGGACCAGCTCCCAGGTAGCTACTAGAAAGTGCTGCCTTAGGTAAAGTCTCACTGCAGGCATGTGGGGAAGGGGGACACCACTCGCATCTCGTTTGTCTCCTGCAGCAGAGTCCAGTTTTCCCTTCTTTAAAGACTTGGCTGTTCCAGTTCAGCATTTTGAATTCCAGCAAAGTCTGGATGAGGAGCATGTGGTGACTTTGATATGCTCCCTTGGAAAAACAAAGTTCCCTGGTTTTGGCTGCATTTTCCGTTCCTCCTATTTCAAATCTGGCAAGGCAAATGATGCAAAGAAGAGAGGGGAAAAGTAATTTTTTCTTGGCAAACAGCAGTAGCAAGACCTAGAAAATGGGACCTATGGACTAATGTTATTCAACATAATTTTTGCATTCACAAGTTTGACTGTTTCTCTTCCAGCCTCATGTGTAGGATCAAGTGAGGTTTGGGGCCAGGAAGGGAGGCTGGAACCTGGAGGAAGTTCTCCTGGTCACCAAGAAACCACTCTCTGAACCCCTTTCATTCACCTTAACTCTTGCTGTGGCAGTGACTGTGGTGGCATTTCTGGTCTCTGCCCGTGGCCAGTTCTGAACTCTGGTACTCAGCTGGTACCAACAGGTTCGCCAGCGTGGACCTGACTCAACGCAGGTTTCTTGGACTGGTGTTGAAACAAGTTCTGTGTTTGGCTCCAGCCAGCTGCTTCATGCTGAATATGGCTTTTTATGAGGCTCTTTTATCCTTCAAAGGACAGCCCTTCAAGCTGCTGGTCTTCTGAAATAAGGGAGCAAATGGGAACAAGTCGGGTTCAACTTTGGCCAGAGTTAGTACATGTTGAGACTCCAGGGAAAAGGATAGTTTCAGTCGGTCAGGCGAGAACGCGTTCAGTAGGAGGCTGATCATGGGTTTCTACATGCCTGCAGGATAGCTGAGTGGCTGCAGCAGGAAAAAATTATGCTACTGACTGCTCTTTTCCTATTATCTGTGGGTGATCTTTGAAAGGTATTTATGCTTCTGAGAGGCCTGTCTCCCAGTGTTTCCTTTTTATTTTTTTCCATGTGATTGGTTTTAATATATGCATCACCTTTAACTCAGATTGTGGTTGCATTCTGCAGCACATTATAAATCTCTCTTAAATCCAGGAGAAAAGTCAGTATCCAGCTGACGAATTTCTGAATGTGGAAAGATCTGAAACCTAATCGCTGATTTTAAGAAAATGAAATACAAGTATTACCAGTTTTTAAAGATTTCTCTGGTATCCTCTCCAAGGTAGTAATTCAGCCCTAAAAACGGCTTTATTTCTTAGATAATAGCTGAGAGGTAATTCTAAAAAATGGCAGCTCACTAGGGATTTTGAAATTGTTACAAGGCTTATGAAAATGAATTATTTTATGTAAGGCAAACAAGAAAGATGACATGATTTAAAGAGTATCTTCATTTCTCTCCAGAAAACTTCCTAACAGTTCATATTTTTCAAATTGTAGAAAATGTTCATGTTTGTTAAAACATAATTACTGGAATCAGAGATCTGACAGACGCTAACTAAATTTTCAAATTTAGTCCTGTAGAAATCTTGAATTATCTTTAAAACACTCCTCAAGGTTTTAGAGGGAGAAGTACTCTTCTGCATATAGTAGCACCAGCTTGTTTTGTCCTGTGGTCCCCTAGAACCTTTTGAGGTAGATTTCAATATTGCTAATCATTCCACGGATATGTCATTTACAGAATAGAGTTGTGATAAGCTAACATATTCCGTAGTTAACAACATTATCAAGACCTAGTATGAAAAGTTAACAAAATGTCAACAAACAAATTGCATATACTCTTTTCTCAAAGTTGCTATTGACAGTGTAAAGCTCTTAGAATCAGTGTAGTCCAAGAAGTAATGCAACTCTTCAGTAGCTAATGCCAGTTTGCTTAGTAGTTGTGATGGGTTCAATGGTACCATATGAATTGGGTCAAAAAAAATCTGTGAAACAGTTGTGGCTTGGTCTGGAGGAGGCTGGCAGAGCTCAGTGAGCATGCTTCCTATTTAATGTCAGTGCTAGTGGTGTTGCTACCATTTGATTTATGCACCAGAGCAGGCTAATACTGAGGATATGCCACTTTGGGAAGGGAATAAGTGAAAAGGTTTACTTTAAATATTGCATGACTTGTTTTAACAAAAAAAATTGAATTTTATAGGAAAGGACTGAGAATTCAGGGAGCTAGGCTGTAGAGCTCCTATCAGATTAGCTTTCTGTGGTGAGGAAACTGTTTATGAAGCAGCTTTATTTCATATAATTGTTTCTAATTTTTAAAGTAAAAATATTCTTTTTATTGGTTTTATTACTGATATTCAAGAAGTGTTCGTGAGTGTGTCTAGTCCAGGGACCTCTGCTGAATTTGACTTCCTAAACTATATGCCTCTAGTAGTAATCTAATTGTTGTAAAGCTGGATTTTTTACTATAAACATTTTAAAATCTTTTTATGTATTGCAGCAACTGGAAATGGCCTTGTCCTTGAGAGCCTTGGAAGACTGCATTTCACCAATTACAGTTTTTGGATAGTCACCTTTAGTTTAAGCAGAAAACACTGCTATTCTTCAATGAGCCAAATCTGATTCCTCCCTGCTTTAAAGCTGATATGAACACATGGTCCATTTCAAGCAGAATTCTTGCTGTTTCTAGCATGTCCCAATAGCGAAACTCAAAAGTTGCCCTTACACTGATGGTAATCTGTTGTTGTGCTGCCAGTGGGGACCACTGCAAAGCAAATGGAAAACCAGCTTTCAAGAGGTGGTGGTGCAAAACCTTCACTTTGTACTACACCTTGGTTCTCTTCCACTTGCAGTGTCAATATTCAAACAGGATGGCGACTGAAATACAGGCTTTACATGAGGTCTATTTCCAGTGTTGTTACTCTGGAGCATGGTCCTGGCAGGGCTGTCTGGAACTTCAAGCAAGACATCACCCAACACTGTAATCTGGTTCTGTAGTTGTATGAACAAGGGTTTCTCAGTGCCCTTTAAATACATGCTTTTCCATAACTTGATTAATTCCACATAAGTTTAATTGTTCAGGTGAGACCTGAAATTCTTCAGAAGAGGGGATGCGTGCATTTGGTGTACATAGAAATGAGCATAGAAAGGGAAGGGTATGAATTCTAGTCTTCTGCCACCAATAGTGATAGCATCTTAATTACTTTCATAAACTCATCAAACTCCCTCTGAAACAGATCAGATGTTTTGTTGTCGCTGTTTTTATTGGGATGCTCTTCCAGTAACTCCCTGTGGCACTGTCAGAAAACACATGCAGGGAGGAAGAGGAGGGGGGATGCCCTCAGTGCAAAGGGGCAGCTGGGATGGGCAGAGCTCTCCTGTGGCACAGACGAGGTTCTGGTGAGAGCTCGTGGGTCAGACCCAACAGGAGGCCAGGGAGGGGGGCAGTGTGGGGGGGGCACATTACCAAGCACTGGGTCTGGGTGAGGAGTGGAAGAAGCCTTCCTTAAACACCTCAAGGGAGCCAGAGGATGGCAGAGCCTGGTGCTCCTGGGGCCTGCGAACCTCCCTGCCACCTGCTGGCAGGGCAGCACGGTGGGGCACACGCAGTCCTGGAGGTTTCTGCAGGGTGTCAGGGACAACTTCTTGGCAGAGCCTGGTTGGGACAACCAGGGTGATGCACTGAGGGACCTGCTGTCCCTGCCAGGGAGGCAACGGCAGGGGAGATGGTGATCTGTGTCAGCCTTGGCCCCAGTGAGCGTGAAATATGGGAGGTGATGATCCTGAGGGGAGGGAGGGAGGAGAATCACAGAGCCCAGATGTGGGGCGTCAGGTGAGCAGCCTACATCTTGTCCAGGGAGCAGGCAGCTGGTACCATACGGGAGCAGCTCTGAAGGGCAAAGGAGATGAGGGAAGCTGCCGGGTCTGTATGGACCACATTCTGCAGATGTGAGAATGATCCATCCCGATACCCAGGGAAACAAGCAGATGAATCAGGAGCCTGGCTTGGCTACACCAAGAACTCATGGTGCAGCTCCGCTACAAAAAGGCCACGTACAGGAGGAGGAACCAGGGCCAGGCTACAAAGGAGGGCTTTAGAAATACTGCCTGGGTATGCAGGGATGGGGTTACCAAACCCAAAGCTCAGCTTCAACTGGCAGGGACATCAAGGGCAAGACAAAGTGCTTCAGTATCTACATGGGTAGTAAAAGGCCAAACGAGGAAATGTGGGCTCACTGCTTACTGGGGCGGGTGATTTCGTGGCAGTGGACACATAAGACTGAGGTCCTTAATGCCTTCTTTGACCCAGTCTTCACCACTGAGGTCTCACAGGCCTCGGGGCTAAGTGAAAGGGCTCCAGAAGGAGAGGAACAACTGGCAGTGGGTGTAAAATGAGTCAGGGATTATGTGCAAGAACGCGTGGAGATCAGCAAGGTCCCTGGTGGCTGGAGAAAGCAGCAAATGCCACACCCATCTTTGAGAAAAGCCAAGAGGACACATGGGAACCTAAAGGTTGGCTGGCTTCACTTTGGCCCCTGGGGAAATTATGGAGCAAGTCCTCTTAGAGCCCATTTCTGGGCCCATGCAGGAAAAGGAAGGTCACTGGGAGCAGTGAACAGGGCTTTACCAAGGGTAAATTATGCCTGATCCACCTGTTTGCCTCCTGTGTTTGAAAGACTGCATTTGTGGTTGAGGGGAGAGCAGTGGATATCATTTGCCTCAGTCCCAGCAAGGCTTTCAACACTGCCTGCCACAATAGTCTTCCTTCAGTCAGGACATTATGCTCTGAATTGTTGGACAATTTGATAGCAAAAAAGCTGGTTGGATGGTCAGGTCCAGAAGGTGGTGGTTAATGGGACCTATACTGCCTGTAGGCCAGTTATAAGTGGAGTAAATCAGGGGCCTGTGCTGGGCCCTGTCCCATTTGACATCTATCAGAGACCTGCAAGAGGTGACAGATAGTGCTGTTCTCATGCAGATGAGTCCAGATTGCAGGGACACACAATCAGGTCCGGACAGCTGTCCAGAGGGACCTAGCCAGGCTGGAGGAATAGACCAGCAGGAACTTCATGAAATTAATCACAGGCAAATATCAAGTGCAGCTCCTGGCCAGGAAGCTCTGTTGCAAGGATAAAGGCTACAGCCCAGCTGGGAGTATTTCTCTGGTAAGGGACCCAGCAGACAAGCTGAGCATGAGCGAGCAGTGTGCCCTGGCTGCAGGGATGTCCAACGGTGCTCTGGGCAACCCAGTAAAGGAAAGACATAAAGTAACTGGAGTGAGTTCATCAGAAAGCCCCACAGCTGTCTGAGGGCTGGAGCACTTGCCCTGTGAGGGAAGGCCGAGGGATCAGGTCTTGTTCAGCCTGGAGAAGAAACAGCTTCATGGGAGGTGATGGGCCTGGGAGCTATTTGTTGCGCCCTAGGCCCCCTGGAGCCCTGAGTTGGAGGACTGTAACTGCAAGAATGATAAACTCCCAGACAGCTCTGAAGTTGCGTGGGATTTGCTGCTCCAGCTGGATGCATGTAAGTCTATGGGGCCTGTTGGAAGCCAGCTGATCTAATCATTTTGGATTTCAGCAAAGCTTTTGATACTGTTTCTCACAGTATCCTTCTAGATAAAGTGTCCAGCATACAGCTAGACAAATACATAATTGATGGGTAAAAAGTTGGCTGATGGGTTGGGCTCAAAAAGATAGAGCCATCCTCATCACAGTGGGGCTTTGTAGGAGGGTGAGACAAGTGTAAGTTGGAACAAGAGCAGTAGAAGGAATACACTCTAGGGACAGTCCAAGAATTGGAACTGGTTACCCACAGAGGTTGTGCAATTTCCATCCTTGGAAAATTTTAAGACCCGACTGCTTAAAGCCCTTAGCAACCTCGTCTGACCTCAGACCTTACCTTGGAGGTTGGACTAGATGTCCAACCATCCAAGGCTCCCATGGGCCCTTCCAACTTGAATTATCATCTGTGATTCATTCTAGTAATATTTTAAAACTACCTTGAAATTCCAGTTAAATTTATTTGCCATCTATTTGTGTCCTTGAGTTCTTGTGCTTCTTAGTCTTGCTCTTTGCCTAAAATTTTATTTTTCAATGTAATGACTAAGAACAATAACATTCACTCTCCACATTTGTTAAACACAACAAGCCACGCTCTTCTAATTTCCTCATGTGAAATACAGTCCCTACTCCCTTTTCATCCCCCTCTCTGCAACTGTTTTGATTTGAATTCATTTATCTTGCATGTAGGTGATTACAGCACTGCAGTACTGCACAAATCCAAATACAAATATTTGTATCCTGCACTAGGTGCTCTTACTACTGAAAACATTCTGCAGTACAATGCAGTCACAGATTTTTCTTTTTTTTTCACAGCTATGCCCTGCTCATACTAACACTGTGACTGTTTATCATTTCCTGATCTCACTTTCTATATATAGAAGTACATAAACGCAGACATACACAATTATTGTGCCACAGAAATGATTAACGATGACAAATCTTGCTATTAAAAAGGCTTTTCTGGTATTTGCCCTAAATGTTTTTCTCACTCACTAATTTTCATTACTCTTAGTTGAATCATTTTTTCCTCAGCTGTTAAGTGTTCTGGACATGAGTCTTTCAAACATTTGTACACAGAAATCTTGTCCTCTCTTAAATTAGATCTATTGATCTTTTTTGGTGAGTCATTTTCATCCAGCATCCTAATTATTTCGATGTGAATGAAAAAGTTCTCTTCATAACAAAATGTTTTCATACACTTTTGTTTCTAGGATAGTGTAAAAAGACTGATGAAATATTCTTTAAATCCCACAGATCAGGGATATCTAAAAGGTGTGAGACATAACCTTTTAAGTATATTGAGCAAGGAATTAATTATTCACCTTGTACTACAAGTGCTTTTGAGATACTAACTCTGATTTCAACTTAGTCATGTGGAATTGTGGTCCTTCTGGGAAAGAGGGCTTTATTTAAGTGGTAATTAAGAATAATTAATTCCCCATGATACAGCAAGTTTCCCCAGTCATAGTTTCTCTCATCTTCTGTTTCTCCACAATATCCTCCTTTGGGAAATTTTTGAAAGCTACTATGGAAAGGAATTCTCATAGTTCTTATTCTGAATGAGATTGCCAGTTGTACCTTGGTAACCTGTCATGGAGGATACAAACTGGCTTTTGTTGTGATAGCATTTGGCTGATCACAGCTTATGTACTTCTTTTCACTTTAACTGTTTAAAGAGAAGTAATTCATCTGTAGGTTCAGTAACTGTAAATTCGAGCTTGTGAGACTGTAATGCAGAATGCTGGGCCCTCTGAAGAGTTCGTCAGCTAAATGTTTATGAATATAGAAAGAGCTCTTAGCTCCAATGTTTATATTATTTCTGTCTCTCTTTCAAGTGTAGTTACAGAAGCCTCTTGTGTCTGGTCTTTGTATGTGAGCATCTTATACACGGAAGGCAGACTCTGATTCCAGCACCATCTTGAAATTCCCTGAGAGGGAACTTTCCAGCTACAATACTCCAGGTATTGCACAAAATATGTCTAAAATTATTCAGCCATTGGTTACAGTTTATTTGTAAACACAAAAGCATTTAACTTTGTACAGGGTGCGGGTGCCTGGAGGTGCCCATGGGTTGCTGTGGGGCTGCTGCGTGAGGCGAGGCCGGGGCTGCCCCATGCCGGCCACAGCCGGTTCCAGCCGGCTCCGACGGCCCCACCGCAGGGCACGGCCGGGCCCAGCAGCCACAGGTGGGCGCCTCGGGGACAGCGTGGAGAGGCCCCACGCTGGAGCACGGCACAGTGCGAGGAGCAGGGAGAGGCAGAGAGGGGCTGGTGTGGGCTGGCCCCAGCCGCTGGCTAAGGAGTGAGGAGGCAGAGGAGAGGGGAATGGAGGGGTGAAGCTGCGCCTGGGAAGAACAGGTGGGTGGGTGGGCGGTGTCTGTTTTTAGTTTTGTTTCTTACCATCCAACTCTATTTCAATTGGTAATAAAACCAATTACTTTTCCCCAAGTTGATTCTGTTTTGCCCATGATGGTAAGTGATCTCCCTGTCTCTGTCTTGACCTGTGAGCTTTTCCACCTTATTTTCTCCTTGTCAAGCTGAGGAGGGGCAGTGAGAGGGTGGCCGACCAAGCTCAACCCACCACAAACTCTTGTAATCAAACTAGGGCTGTTAGAGTCATTTTGGCCTTACTTCTTTATCTTGATCTTCAGTAGGCTTAATTATTCACTTGGAAATTATTTCCATTTCTATTTGACTGAACAATATTGGAATTTCTGTGATGAGACAAAAACAGAGAAGCAAACTTCATGGCACTGATTAGCTATCATGATAAAGGTGAATGTTGACTTATTTTTTAATATTCTGATTTGTTACCTGGCAAAATTAGGGCTCTGCATTTACTCTACTTCATTTCAGTTAGGATTTACTATTTCAGCAGTTGTAATGTACATTTTCTCTTTATTTTAAAGAATATGGGTGGACAATGTCCTATCATTAGAATACTACTGGAAATTCACAGGCTGCTAAATGCAGCACCGCTGCTTGGAAGGCAATGATAGTTCTGTGCACAGGCACAGCTCCAGCAGTCTGCAGATCTTGGGGTCTTGAGAGGAGCTGCAGGACTCTTCCCCTGTCTGTGCCATGCTTGTGTCTGGCATCAGTGTCCCTGTGGGAGAGCTAAAAGAACTGAAGAGTTTGCATCTTCCCTCGTGTTTTTTAGAACACACGCTGGACTTCCCCACTTAAAGGCAAGGGACAATATATCCCTTACTTACTTTCATAAACCTGAGCTGAGCTACAAACAACAACAAAATAAAGACAAAAGAAAGAATACTTGACTTGTCAACACTTTTTTTTTCTTTTTGAAAGGAGGCTGTTCAGTTTAATCCTCATGAAAGTGGGAAAAATAACAATAGTGGGTTAAAGCCAGAGTTTAAGAAAATACATTTAAATAATTTTTTTTTTTTTTACTTAAAAATGACTTTTCTTCAGCATTCAAAGACCTAAGAGCTAAACTATATCATATACACCTCAGGTAACAAATTGACAAAAGATTTAATAAACCAGACTATATAAAAAGCAAGATTTTTTTTTTCAGAAAAATGTATTTGTGATTTAGCTGATCATATAAAAAGCATTAAATTGTTTTAAAAAATGTGTATTTTTTTCAAGTGTTAATGGTTTCACCATTCATTGTAGCTACATTCCAAAGCCCTGTAACATCAGGGCACGTTATCCTTATCTGTGTAGCAGCACAGTGAGCATAATCTTTACACTGAGGTCACTCTCATCACTACTTCCCCAGAGCCGTTATCCTCTGATGAATCGTCCTGAGGCCTCATGCGGTTGAACAGATGTAACAATACGTAGCCACACTGAAATCTTGGTGAGGTTAACTGTGTTGGGTGAACTAAATTTCTGTTTCTAAATGCAGTCAGCGGTAACCACAGTGTCCTTCCTGCTGAGGATTCTCCTCGATTGCTCTCTTCTATATCTGTAGCTTTATCATAATTTAACACATCCCAGTGTAGATTCACAGCCCTCCATCGCTTAAACACTCGATAAACAGATGCACCTTCATGTACTATAAGTCCTGAAATTAAGAAAAAAAAAACATTAGTTTGTACAAAATGTCACTGGATATCATTTTGAGAGCAAACAGAGATGTAACTTTCATCATGCCGAATAATGAATCTAGCAACTGCCAGAGCCCATTAAATTGCTTGTAACTCAGATAATTCAAATAAATTATACATATGCAATACAATATTCATGTGTTTAAGATTGGGGAAGGGAGCATGCTTGTGTTTAGTGTACTTGTGTATTTATAGCAATTTTACACCCTTCCGTTATATACTTAACCTAAATTCACACAAACTTCCCTGTCCTTATAATTAAGAAATAAAATTATCGTGAATATGAGCTCAACATAACCAATACTGGAATGATCTGAGCATGCCTAACTGAAAAAAATGTATTTAGGTTTAAGTAAACCAATACCAATCAACCTTACCGGCAGATTTGTAAATTGATTGTTTATGCTTGTGTTATCCTCGTTCAAAGTAAGTCCTATTTATTGAGATTTCTACTGATGTAAGTAGATCTTTAAGTAAGTCAGACCTTCTGTAATGGTCTTAAATTTGTTGAACAGTGTTTTGTAGAATTCAATACACATAATGTAACTGTTTTCACATTCTTATTTCAATTTGGGAGCACAGAAGGGTTATGGCAACCTGGAACAGTTGTAAGAGTAATGATCTTCTTGCTTCAGCAGAACAAGAAGAAATTACATGTTATTATTAACTATGATGAACGTGGCAAGGATGATGGGCTTTCTTCTTTCACTTCAAAATTCAGTAGACAAAAATTGAGAATCACCTTTTTTGTTGAGACCCAGGAAATCTTCTAGAAGGTCCTTTCAAGAAAAATACAGTTTATCTGGATTCCTAAATAGACCGATCTGCCTCTGAGCTTCCACGTAGCTAATGCGTTTTGTAAGCATGCAAGCAATTTGTTTACCTCAATGAATCTCTTCATTTTTCATAGGTATGCATATATTTGTATTTATTTATATTTATATGCACATTCTTCATGCATAAATGTTTGAAATACATATTTACTCGGGAGACTTATGGAGCTTCAGCCTTATTAGTTTTTTTCCTGCGTTCCTCAGTAGACCTGGCAACTTGTATGGTTCTGAACAATGTCGCATGTTCTCTCTGATTCCCTGTCTGACTATCTAAACACATTTATAAAGTAGTTGTCCAGTGTGTTTCTTGCCTAAAATTTCCTATACGTTGCAAAATGTATATTAACATCTGTGGTGTCACAGCCTACAGTTCTTTATCACAAGAGATTGTGTATTACCTGTTCCTACTCAACAAAATTGTGAGTCAAGCATCTGAGTCTCTCAGTGGGGTTAACTGATACCAGAAAAGAGACATTCAAAGAAAGATGACACAAGCAGAAAGGATGATTAAAAAAATGTATATGAAGAGCAAACCTCAGATTCGAGTGTAATGATTTGCACATAACAGTGCCTATTCTAATACATTTTTAAAGAGCATTACATTGAAAGATGGATAAACACAAAGATTCAGAAGGACATGACAGCAGATGTAGCAGCCCTCCAAGCCTTTCAAGTCGCCTAGAATTCACTGAAGCATCTGATGCAGGGTAGATGATCTTTGATCACATACAAGATTTACAAAGCAAATAAGCCATGGTTTTATTGCTGTGACAAAGATTCCTTGGTGCTATTTCTGTGACAAAGATTCCTTTTTTTTTTTTTTTTGTTGGATTTCCTATGGAATGATAAAAGCAGAATTGTTCTTTCCCTCTACCTGTCCCCGGATCATAGTATTCTTTGGACCGATCTCCCTCAAGAATGTGATGAAGCAAAATTGAGAGAACCTATTTACCCCAGTCTAAAGATTTCTGATACCTGCCTGCTCTCCACTGGAACCTAAACAACATATTTTAGAATAGAGCAGGAAGCAGTTGAGGAAGGATCATTGAGGTATTTAAAGAGTCAGAAATAGCCCCCCAAAATTATGACAGAAAAGTCATAGGTCTGTTTTTTAAGGAACTCTTTTCCTGTTTTTGAGCTTTAGGATTTACTGAAATTATATTTTCCGATTTTTCTCAACAATGGTAAGGAAGAGAAATTTTCTTTAAAATGGAAGCTGTTATTCACATATGCTCTAAAAGAGCTAACGAACAAAGGATCAAATATTGCAAGGTTTGAAATAAAGTTGTCAGATTTGGCAATGCTGAAGGAGAAAAAGAGCACTTTCATAACTTGGCTCTTCAAAAGCTTACTTTCCCATCTGATAAAACTACATATTCAAAAAGACCTATGTAGAAGAGGCAAAAGAATGCCAATAGGCTCGTCTGTCTCTTTTGAAAGATACTTTCAGGGGAAAAAGAAAAACAAAAACAACTCTGCACCATAAGTTCCGAGAGCATAAACAAGGGGAAATCTGGGTAAGGTTTAAATGCTGGACATGATTTTTCAGTTACAGAGAAGTTCTGATGCTCAGAATACGAGCAGTTAGATACTGTAAGATACTGGCAAAGAATCTTCAGAGTTCCACAGCAATGAATGGGCTACAAGAGAAAAAAACAATGATAAATCCTTGAGTTACACTAACTTGTTCCAAATACCACAGTTTCAATAGCATAGAGGATGTATTTGCCCAGTCCTACAGGAAAAAAATACAGATCAGCAGAATACCTTGTTTGACATAGACAATCCCAAGAGGAAGTGTTACAATTCAGTGCTGTTAGCTGTTCCAATGTTCTGTCCAAGGAACATCTACAAGGAACGAAGTTTTCTGGGGGATGATGGACTTGGCAAAATGGGCTAAGGTTCTAAGAAGGCTTTACCTTCAGGATTTATTTCTAAAATGTAGCGATTGTGGTGGGAGCCAGACAACAGGATTATGGGGACATCATTTTTGTTCTGTTTTTGCAAAGTACTACGAGATTCTTTCTTTTGCTCTGTCCGGAGAGTTTTGTATCCCAAGTCACAAGAACACTTGAGCTTTTTGATAATGAATGTCTTTACAAGAAGGACACGTGTTTGTTCAGATGTGGCATTAGGTTCCTATGTTGTCTTATTTATCACACTAATTTCTCGTACAGTCATTTAGGAATGGTCCTCCCAGAAGCATAAAAATCTTTTAGTGGGGAATAAAAGACACTTTTTAGAAACAGTCTCCAACGACTAGACAAAAATGCCAGGGTCCACAAATAAAAAAAAATGCAATAAATCGGTCAAAGCATTAAAGTGAAATGTCCGCTCTAAAAACAGCAATATAACTCTTTCTTAACTGTTTAGACTTAAATACAATGTGAAAAAAAAAAAAAAAAGACTTTCTGAGTGGAGAAATATTAAGTGCAGTTAGATATATTCGTTATAAAGAACTTCTGCCTATACATTTTTACAACTAAGGGAGTTAGTTACACAGATGTTGCTAGGCATTTGGTGCAGCTGGGGAGAAAGAGGACTATTTCATTGGGAGACCAAAGAAAAATAGTTTGAGAAAAGTGGAGGCCAAAAAAGGAGTGGGAGGCCAATAAGGAGTGGGAGAACAAAACAGGGGTGGAGGCTGAACAAAGAAATTAGAGCTGAGAAAAAGTGGAGGCTGAAATAGAGTGAGAGGCTGAAAAGGGTGGGAAGCCAAAAAGGAGTGGGAGGTTGAGAAAAAACTAGATGCTGAGGAAAAAAAATGGAATCTGAAAGGGGGTGGGAAACCCAAAATGGGGGGTGGGGGACAAATACAATTAGAGCCTGGTAAAAAGTGAAGACTGAAAAATTATTGTAGGTCAAAAAAAAGAGTGGGAGACCGAAAATAAAGTCTGAGAAAAAAAAGGAAGGCCAAAAAAAGGGTAGGAGACCAAAAAGGGGTGGGAGACTGAAAAAAAAAAAAAAAAAAAAAGAGGCTAAGAAAAAGTTGAGGCTGATGATGGCTGGGATGTAAAATAGGGTTGTAAGGCAAAAAAAAACCAGTAGAGACTGCAAATAAGTGGAGGCCAAAAAGTGGTGGGAGGCCAAGAAAGGGGTGGGAGCCTGAGAAAGTAGTAGAGGCTGAAGAAATGTGGAGGCTGCAAAGTAGCCTTAAAAGGGGCAGAAGACCCAAAAAGCATCAGGAAGCCAAAAAAAGAGACTGAGAAAAAGTTGAGGCCAAAAAAGAGGTGGGAGGCTGAAAAAAGTAGATGCTGGTAAAAAGTAAAGGCCAATAACGCTGTCAAGTCAGAGGGGGTTGGGAGACCAAAAAAAAGAATAGAAGCTTCAAATAAGTGGAGGCTGAACCGGGATGGGAGGCCAAAAAGGGGTGGGTGGCTCAAAGCAGAGTCTGAGCAAATGTGGGAGGCTGAAAAGGGTTGCGAGGCTGAGAAAAAGTAGAGGTCAAAAATGGGTTGGGAGGCTGAGAAGGCCAAAAAAGAAAAGGCCAAAAATGGCTGAGAGGCTGAATGAAAAGTAGTGGCTGAGAAAAAGTAAAGGCCAGAAAATGACAGGATGGCAAAAAAGAGATGGGAGAGGCTGAGAAAAAATGAAGAGGTTTAAAAAACATGGAGGTCAAAAAGTGGTTGGAGATTTTAAAGGAGAGAGAGGCCAAAAAGAGTTGGGAGGCCAAAAATGGTTGGGAGAGTGAGAAAAAAAATATGGCAAGCATAAGAAAACATAGACCTTTAGAAACAGTGAATGGTGAAAAGGGGTGGGAGACCAAATGAAATGGAG
>VXAA01001318.1:642590-668237 GCA_013399115.1 Anseranas semipalmata
GAGGCCAAAAAGGGGTGGGAGGGTAAAAAAAAATAGAGGCTGAAATTGGGTGGGAGGCCAGAAAAATGGTGGGAGGCCCAAGAAAGTGGAGGCTGAGAAAAAGTAGAGGCTGAAAAAAAAGTGGAGGCCCAAAAGGGATGGGAGGCCCAAAATGGATTGGAGGCTGAAAAGGAGAATAACTGGAAGCCATAAAAGGTTGGGAGGCAAAAAAAGAAGTGTGAGAAAAAGCAGAGACTGTAACAATGTGGGAGGACGAGAAAAGCGGAGGGAGAAACAGGGTGAGAGGCTAAGAAAAAGGTAGATTCAGAGAAGAAGTAGAGGTTGAGAAGGTGTGTGGGGCTGATAAAGTTGGAGTTTGAGAATAAGAGGATGCTGAAATAGAGTCTGAAGCTGGAAAGAGTTGCGAGGCTGAGAAAACCATAAAAGATGAATTAAAAAGTCAAGGCTAAAAAGGGGTGAGAGGAAAAGAATTGGTGGGAGGCAGAGAAAAATATAAAGGCTAAGAAAAAAGAAATGAATGTATAAAGGATTGTGAGGTCAAAAAGGAGTGGAAGGCTGAAAAAAAAAAACAATGCAAAGCTAAAAAGAAAAGTACAGGCTGAGAAAAATTGGAGGCTGAACAGGGGTGTGAGGGCAAGAACAGTAGCTAAAAGGGGTTGGGAGGCTGAAAAAAAGGTGGAGGCCTAGAATAAGATGAGGCTGAAAGATGGTGGGAGGCTAAGTAAAAAGTAGAGGCTGAGAAAAAGTACTGGACAAAGAGACGATGGGAGGAAAAAAAAAAGGTGGGTGGCTAAAAAGCAGAGACTGAGAAAAAAGGGGAGGCAAAAAAGAGATAAAAGGCCAAATATGTGCAAGTTTTCAAAGATGTCATATAAATATGTAATTATTTGGGGGCAGACTGCTTTTAAAATGATGACAACAAAGTATTTCAAAAAGGACAACTATTTAGACTTCACAAATACTCCAAAAAGTTCATATTGCTTACGCAAAGCTATAGGGAGACATAGCTGACAGCAGTTGGACTAAACCTTGGTTGTACCACCAGTAACGCATCCCTTGTTTTGGAATTGGTGCTGCAAGGGCAAACCCGTATGCATGCACAGATTCTGACTGAGATAAACAGATTCTAGTGGGAGTATCGGTATCCACTCATTGCAAAGCCTTTGTAAGACTGAGCTCGAACTGAGAGAATGTCATGGATGACTAAATACAAATGAGAGCAGAGGACATGCTAAGTAAGAACTGTGGCTGGCTGTAAGCATTACAAGCTTCGTGATATAAGAGATTATATATTATGTGCAATGGTAAAACCATATGTTAATGCCTTTGGGAAGTTAATTAGCATAATTGACAGTGCTGTGTTTTTACATGATTCATGAATAATAATTACATTCATTTATTAGAGAAATTTATTCGAAGATTTTTAATTAAAAGATCAATCTAAAATCCCTCATTTAATGATGAAATAAAAGAATAAAATTGAGTAAAATTGAATATATTAATAAGTATTTTCAAAAGTTAAAAGAATTCTTGGTCTTACAAGCTTACAGAATGCAGATTACTTGAAATTATATGCAGATTGAGTAGGCTGAATGAATCTGAATTATCAGAATTTTACAATTACCAAACTGCAGCCTTCTGAATTTCCAGATATAGTTAACTGTTGTCATATCAGCACTGAACTTCATAATTACAAAAACAGCGTCCAAATATGATTACGTACAGTCAGTTTCAGTGTAATTAACATAAAAGTTTGCATGCGTTTTTAATGACAGGACTGTAAAAGGTGCATTTACGTCATTACGGGCAGGTCAGTTTATCTGGAGGGTGAAGACAGCTGTGCATCCCCTTTGCTCCTGCATGGTGCCCGTTAGGCTAGGAGCTCCACAGCTGCGTGAGGTACATGGTAGCTCAGGAGCTTCCAGCCCAGAGGTGGCTTGAGCCACCTAGCTGCATGCGGCCATCTGCTGAAGGCACACCTTACAGTAGTTGGCTTCTGCAGATAAAGTCACTAATAGTTCTGCTCATCCACAGACATTCTCAATTGATTTTTAGATCAATTGGTCTTAGGTATTTTAACAATTAAAGAAACTGAAAGAAATGAAAGTAGATTGAAATCACTGGTTACTCCAACTGGATGATGCATACCAAAGTAATTTTTGAAAATTGGAATCTATGCAAAAAAATGGAATTCCATATAAATGAAAAACTTAGAATGCCTGAAGTACATTTTTTTTACACCTGGAGTTTTGTTTTGTTTTTAACAAAACCAAAAACCTCAAAAATTAAGTGCTCAGCAGGAACAAACAGTATTCAAGAATCAGCACATAGCAGGACATATAGCTGAACTCTTTTTTTTTTTTTCCCCCAATTAAAAGCTGAGCACCTGTCCAGAGTGTTAGGAACCAATGTTATATTTGTTTCTCTGTCTGCGAAAATGTGGGTTCACAGAAGAAACTCTGTGTCAGAAAATATTCCAGAGTGGGCTTCTCATAAAAACTACAAAACAAATAGAAATGGTGATCCAGCTGAAATATAAATAAATATTCTTACAGCAATGAGATGGTGTCAATAAAAGATGATATGGCTTTATGGTTGGAGCAAAAGCCTTGATATTAGGAATCACTCTGTTTCTTTGCACCTTATTGAGCAGAATTCAGCCCCCTCCTTCACAATTCCCATATAAGAGATTGGGATAACATCAACATTTATCACTCAGAAATCTCAAAGCAAACATCGTATAGCATTTTACTTCTGCATTTTCTTGGAACTGCAATTCTAAGAATGTGGTTTAGTGTTTACTCCAAGCTACTAAATTCTGTCTGCAATTAATTGTAGCTATTATAGCAATCAATTCAAAGTTGTTTTACAAAATACTAAAAAGATTCCCGTTTAAATATTTCTAGGTCAGTATATTTTCAGAGAATTCAAAACTGGTCAAAATAGCTTTGCAGTAAATTCTATTTTCCTTTCTAAGATTTTTAGCTAAAGCTAAATGACATGAGACTTTTTAATAGTGTAATAAGTTACTCTAGTCTGCACTATCACGTGTTTCATAACTGTTTATTATGTACAAAGAACTGAAGGCTGTCTTCTCTGTTCTTTTCTATTACTATCACAGCAACCTGTGTAAGTCCATACCACTTAAATTGACTTCCTCAAGGGCTTCTTCTGTCCTTCATGGTGGTACAATCTAATACAAAGTTGCATCAGTATAAGACTTGATAGCACATAATTTTACTAATTCTTTTAATAACGTCATTGTTATTTTAACCTGCTTAACTCTCTGAACTTTGCTAGCTGTCTGTATTTTCAAGTAGTTGAAACTGATCCTGTTCTCACCAAGAGATGCTTTGATCAATCTGAGAGTAAAGCGTCTTTGGTTCTTTTCTCTTTGCAGTATTTGTAACACCGTAAAAAGCGGTATTTGCCAAAGGTATCAGCTGAGAATAAATCTGCAAAGAACTGGAGTGATAATTAGAGTGACCAATTAGAAAAATAGATAGCCACAGTCTTAAACCACAGTCTGTGCTGTTTAAAGTTTTTGAGCTTACCTATGCATACTAGATCCATAAAACCATACATTCCATAGCAGATTTGAAAAAGGATGTCCTTTCTTTGCCATACTGCATAGGGGCTGAAGGCTGACCATAGAAGCCAAGTCACACTTGCTACTAAGAACAGAGATCCTAGGATTACAGCAACCATCTGCACTTTCTCAACCAGTGTTATAGTAATGCTTTGCCACTAAAAGAGAAACAAAGTTGTATAAGATAAAAATGTTATTTTCTGTGATTGTACATTCAACTCCATTTTTTTCCTGAAATCAGAAATTATTTTAAAATTTATACATATCTTCATAGATTTTTACTAATATTCTTCACACTGACATTTTATATACATTTTAACCTAGTTCACTTTTAGATAAAGTAAAACTAATAGTTGCTTCCCCATCCCCTCCGGCATCACTACCATCACCATCTAGCTGTGACCTTCAGAAGAGTTATTAGTTTTATTTCTGTTTTGAATACATAAGCAAAAAAATTAGTCCTAGAAATGGAACTCAGCCTTTTATATGTGTAAGCTAATGAACAGAATAAAAACAACATTGGGAAGACAATCTTAAATATGTTTTATGTTAGCGTAACAAGTTGTAAGTGACACCTTTCCTTTCCATCCCACTCCCCTCAAAGCCTGAAGCCATTTTCCACTTTCCTGCTGCTCACCAAAGAAGCTGCTGGCTATCTCCAGGCATGCCAGGGGAGCTGGGGTTCTCTGCATAAATCCACGTTAACGGTACAAAGAGACACCCGCAGTCCAGTATGGAGGCAACCTGAAGACTCAGGAAGAGCCCTGAATATAGGTAGCATGCACATTTCTTTCCAGTGCACCGTAATTATGTCTGCCTTTCCTGGGAAGGCAGTATCCTCGGTATGTGAGGTGACTGATTTATGATGTGGCAAGGCTTAAATATAAAGAGTATGCTTACTGAATTCTGTCAAGATGAGAATAGGAATAAAATTTTGTTAAAGAGTCACAAAAGCAAAACACAGCATAATGAAAAAAAGCATTTTAGATTGCTCTTAGTATGTATAGTATTAATATTATGTATTTCTTGGCCAATTCTTTCTCTGAATTAGTTTGGTAGACTCCCCTCTCTAGCCCCATCATCTATTCCAAAGCAAGAGTGAAGAATTTTTAGACTAACATCTTTTCTGTTCCTAATTTTGAACGTATCTGCCCGCTTCTAGGGTTGCAATAGGGAACAGGTGGAGAAAGAGCTACTGAACCAAGAGATTATCACCTCTTTTCCCATCTAGTAATAATTTTTCCTTTTCTCTGGTACTTTATAAAAGCTTCCGTTTTTTAACCAGCAGTTGGGTACTCAGTAGTGTATGGTCATAAGATGCTAGAATAATTCAGGTTGCAAGGGGCTATGGGAGGTCTCTAATCAACTTGCTGCTTAAAATGGGGTCAGTGATGAGATCAGACCAGGTTGCTCAGGGCTTGCAAACCTCCAAGTATGGAGACAGCTCAACTTCTCTGAGCAATCTGGTCCACTTCTTGACTGTCCTTAGGTCAAAAAACTTTTTTCTTATATCCAGTCTGACCCACCACTTAAGCTCTCTTTCTTCCATCAAGTACCACTGTGAAGAGCCTGGGTAAGCAATGAGTTCCTCTGCCCTTTCCTTCTCTTTCAGCTTTTCTCACTGAGTTTTTTAATTGTTGCCTAATTTGCACATCTGGTCCTCCTTACCTTCTCTTGTTGCAGCCTTCTGAATATAACCTTACAAAAAGATAACCACACAACAGTTTTTGAAATATGTATCTTGAAATACTGCCCTTTTATAATTAACGTATTAAACTCACACTAGCCATTTCATTGAACTTTGAGGTTGGAATGGGACTATGTTCATATTCAATAATATCTTTTTTATAGTAGAACAACTATGGATACTCATTTCCTTTGTTAGGAAAGATTTTTTTATAAGGTCGAGGAAGGTCAGTTACAACTGATGCATGACAGAATGGTGTAAGCTTCTCATGACTCAGATATTACTTGTATACAGGACTTAAATGTCAGGACTGAAATTCATAGAGTTCTCTTTAGACTCTATACGGATAGGTTCAACAAAATTACTTTTCATTTCTCAGCCAAAGCCACATAGTGTGCCTTGGCAGAAAACTGTCAAAAATGCTGTTGGTTATGTATCTCTTTCTATCCTCTTTCACTGTTAGTGTGAGACAGGCCCATAATATATTTGTTCAGAATGCATGAAATCAAAGTATATTTACATGAAGTAAAATTTAGTTTTATGCATTAACTGTCACAAAATGTTAAACTGTCAAATTCATGGAAGAAGCTGGCAATAAACTGAAAAAAAAAAGTTGTATCACTGAAATAAACAGCAGATCTTTCACAGTGCTATTTCCTAAGCTCACTTCAGCTTATTTTGAATTTTGTGTTTTTTTACTTAGGTTACTCATAATTATTCTTCAAAGATAGCACTGAACAGAAGGGAAAGTAGTCCAAATATTCAGGATAAGTAATGTAGAGTGCAGTCTAGCTATAAAGCCCACTCTTTATTCTGGTATTATCTGGCATGCAATTTCTATTCCTATCTCCCATTCCCAGCCAGAATCAACCACTCCTACCACTTTTTTCCATGAAAAGGTCTCAAAAGGATCTCACTTGGACATCTGTTGATTTTCCCAAACTTTTTCTTTCTAGAAAATCTTGACCTGGAAAAGTCATGAGAGTCATAGATATGATCCCGACCTCTTCCTAGCATGTTCTCAATCATGTATTCTACTTATTTTGCTATTCTCCTGATCAGATGAATTGTCTGTAAAGAATCCAAGTGATCTCAAACTCCATAAATTCAGTAATTCCGAAGATTCAGCATATTAGCGTGCTACCGAACAGGAAGAGGAGCCACCCCAATTACTGAGAAAATGCACAAGCCTTCCAGAGATTGTGGCTAGTAACTCCTTTGCCTTTAATGATCAAAGAACAATTAAAAAAAATACCAAGAACCCCAAAAAGGAGTTGGATGTTTTCTTCTATTACTCAGCTACTTTCTCCTTTGTGTTAACTGCTGCCTTTCTTCTGTACAAAAGAAACTATACTCCTCCACCTTCCTCAATATGAAGGTCAGCAGTTACCAAGCAATTTTATAAAAGATTTTAAAATTAAATTTAAAGATTTTTTTTAAGCAGATTTTATAAAAGTTATCTTGCTATTAGTATAGCCTGTAAGTTGAACTAATTGGTGAGATCCCACAGTAGATAGGGGAGGTAGGATTGTATGTGTAAGATGGAAGGCATTCAGAAGTCCAGAGAGTTTTATGCAAAAGTGATAGCTTGTCTCCTAGTGCTAGGCTGCCTGCGGTAAGAACCCAGCACCGTAACAGGGACAGGGTGGGATGGATTGGTGTTACGCTCTAACACGTGAGCAGGCTGGGGACCTTGCTTACTGTGTGTGTCCCTCCTTAGTGCAAGTGGCAGGAAGATTGGGGCTGTTCCTGATGGCTAACTTACCAGAACTGAAACTTCCTTCCCCCTGGCACCCTGCCCCCAAACAATTTTAGTTCAGAAACTTAGTCTGAGACTGCCTCTTGGGAAATCTATGCCTTCATTTTTTCCCATAACTTTTACTGAGTTTGGGTATGAATTATAAAGAGCAAGCAGATCGGACTGAGACAGGTATATCTTTCACATTGTGAAGAAGATATTCTATAGTTACAACGCTATTCATATGTAAATAAGTACAAAAGATTTAGTTCTTTACTTAGACATAGACAACACTGTCCATCAGGCAATGAGGAATTACGTGGGACTGTATTGTTTCGTGGCATTGCATTTCATGACAAGATTTATAAAGAAGAACTGCAGTTGTGATCACAATGCTTTCTGCTGTCCAAAATCTCATGCGAAGTGTAGCTAATATGTGTGAATATACACTCTAACAAACACTTAGGAATAGAAGACTTTTTCTAAGACTAAGATTCTGTTTATAGTATCAAAAGCCATTTAAGCTTTATTTGATTTCTTTATTTGATTCACCTTACTGCATGCCCTGCTATATATTGTTATAATCACGTCACCTTTTAGCATTAAAATAACTGCTTGCAATAAAGAGGTCACATAAGTAATGTAGTAAAAATATTTCAGCAATAGTTAATGTTGAGAAATTGCATTTAGAATTTAACAGTCTAAATTATTTAACATTTCAAACTGAATAATCTCATTATTAGTATGTCATAATTTAAATCCATTATTTCCATTACAGTATTTCTCATTTTCTTCATATAACTTGCCTTATAACTCTTAGTTGCTCAAGATTATAAATTATGACATCCTAATTTGTTTTTGTCATTTGCTGACTATACAATCCATAATCAGTAAGAGTTCTTTTAGCCAAGTTTTGCCCAATCAGAAAAGATCTATACAGCCTTTTAGTGTCAGCTTCTATAGAGTACAATAAATATTGTGATAAAAACTGGCATTTTGCTTAAAAATCAAAAATAAAAGAAAACTTTAAATATTTTGTATCTGAACAACTATAATAATAATTTTTCAAAGACAAATTCATAAAAAAACTCCTCTCGATTTCTGTGAAATAGGATCTCATTTCATATTCCTTCCCATCATATCTGTAATATTGTGATGTACCATGCCATCCCTGTCGCCAATGAACACATTTTTTTTTACTTTAATATATGATAAAGAAAACTTACCTTGAAGATGGTGCTTTCATAAACAAAATAGAAGTCATGCTTCTGATTTTAATATAACATTGTTTTTTTGTCCCTTTAGAACTTCCTACACTTTCACTTCTACTGACACTTTATTATGTTTGAATTTTAATCTTTTATTTACCACCTCTCTTCCTTTCATGAACAATTCAGGAGTCTGGTACATTAATGGCACCCTATAGTTCTGTCTCTAGCCCCCTGAACCATCGTTCCCCTTTTCTTCTAAGTGCTCTGTCAAGGACAAATACTGCATAATTTCTTTTTTTCTTTTTTTTTTTTTTTTTAGGTAGAGACTTCCAGAAGTTGAAAGAAACATACTGCATTGAAAGGCTAATTGTTAAATAATAAAGGTAATACAGTTATATGCATTATATGCATATACGCTCCTTGCATATATATGTTATATATGCTCCTTACTAACATAAAGATGGATATAATATTCAAAGATATGTCATCTTTGAGATAAATCAATATTAACTTCTTTTTTTTAATAGTGCCTTGTAAAAGCCCATTGATTATTGTAAAACACATGGCAGAAAAGTGATCTTAAAAGCACTGACTGAGACTAAAATTGCACTTAGAATACTTCACATGAAAAATGTCTGCAGTGAAACTACAGGTTTTCTTACATCCTTAATAAAGAACATACGAAAATTCTTTATGGCTCCCCAGATTAGATGACAGAGAGTAGCCTCCTAAATATGGTAGTACCAACTCAGTAAGACCAGCAACAGATGATGAAACAAAAGACATCACTGGAAGTGTTCAAGGCCAGGCTGGATGGGGCTTTGAGCAACCTGATCTAGTGGAAGGCGTCAATGCCTATGGCAGGGGGGTTGGAACCAGGTGATCCTTAAGGGTCGCTTCCAAACCAAACCATTCTATGATTCTATGAAGACACACGTGGATTATCCCATGTTTGTGAGGGGTAACACTATCTTTTGCAAATGTATACCTTTACCACTTATTTGAGACTCAGTTAGTGCTGGGTATTTCAAGCATGTCATCATAAACAGTGGGCCACATCCACTTTCTTTAAATCCATATACTAATCCAGAAATCAATGCAACTACTAAGGTTCTGAGTCCAGAACAAATAAAAAGTCATTATAAAAATCTATCTCATTTAAAAACCTAGTAATAAGTAGCATATATGTGCACACTTGTTCATGATCACCTTGTCACATTGGTATTACGCTAAATAAAATGTAATATAGAACTACACTATACCAACTGGTTTGGTCTGAGACATTCTTTTGTCTTTTTAACTTAAACCTCTGAAGATACTCATAATTTCTACTGGATCTGGATGTGGCAGTCTGACATGGTTGCCACCAGCTATCTGCTGTCACTTCCAGATATGCTGTATACTTGGTGTCACAGTAGCAAGGGTAGCAAAAGGAAATGTGCACATGCTTCGACTGCCTCAGTCTGTAATCCACCAAAATTGCTTAAATCAAAGAACTGTTGGGGATTACACCACTCTGTTCTCTCAGAAACACACCTTATTATGGACACTGTTGACAGTAGACTCTCATTCCCTCTAGTCATTCTGAAAGGTGTATTTAATATAGAAGTAATTAAAAATAGCTGGCAGTGAACGAACCTGATGGTGACCTATTATTACACAGTATGATTAACCTGAAGATGTATCCATTATATGACTTCAAAAAGTTTTTTATAGATTGGTCTACTTGCTCTGGCTGCTAGAATGAGATAGCTATGACAGGAACAACTTCTTAAACGCTACCATTCATTATGCATAATAGGATTTGCAATCTGTTTATGAATAAAACTTACAGAAGCAAAAGAACTCAATGATTTTGGTCCAATAAACCATTTTTGAAGTGCCTGTTCCTTGCTAGTAGTCTAAATGATCAGATAATTAATTTTTCTAATGTATTTTGCAGTACGCACAGAACATTGTGTGCATGATTTAATATGCAGAGATATTGTTAACTTATTGACCAACCTGGATAGAAAATGCATAGGTTTGAGTACACACACACACACACACACATTTATTATACAATTTTTCGCCATAGGCTTCTCATTTTTATGTCTTTTTTAAAAATAACTGATGCCACAAAAATTGCAGTTCACCTTTAATGCTTACTCATTTTGATAAATTATTAAGACAGAGTGGCTGCAGTCATAATGTCCATTATATTTTCTTTTTATCTATCAGATAGATCATGAAAACAGATAGTTTGGCTTGTATGTAACTTCTCAGTCCGCTTGGAAGGCTATACCAGTACTTTACTTGGGACATTCTGAAAGCATAACATTCACTGCAGAGGTATAGTCCATCCATGAAGCACACATGCGATTTAGCTGATAGTTCCTAGAAGTGTTGGCTTATTGCATGTATCTGATTGAGTAGAACATCTGCACTTACACTGGATGCATCTCATCTCTGAGTGCCCAGAAGCCTAGAAATCCTGGAAATCTATTTCTCTTTGGACACAAAATGACAGTATCAATAAGGGTTCTGGAAATGCATTTTCCTTCTCTCTAAACCTGTTGAGCTAAAACTGTTGAATACACTTAACAGAAAAAAAATATGTTGACCATGAGGGTAAGATCATGCAACGCCTTAAGATAATAGTGCACTCACCAACAATAAGTAAAAAATTGCTCAGCATGGAGGGACAGAACAAGCCTCTCCCACAAAAACACTCTGACTACCTGTCAGTGTACAGAGGGATCATCTGTTCTTGACTGTTTTTGATGATGTCTTCTTGTCTATCTCAAAGTATTCACGTATTAATTCAAATTCATTTATTGAAACTCACATTTTATCTGCTAACTGGACTTTCCAAAAGCGTTGGTTACCCTTTCTCTGTCTTTTTGACACTATGAATAATTAAATAATTTTTACAGCCCGTACAAGAAGAAAGATAAAAAGGTTCATCTGTGAATATTCTACACCCTAATGGTTGGTACATTCCCTATAGAGTCCTTGATTCAAACCTGTTTTTCACCTGAGCTAAAGCAAGTTTTAAACTTCCACCTCTTAAGATACTAGTTTAATAACTGATATTTACAAGGTATTCAGAATATTCAATAGTAGAACTCGTCAAAGTCATTTACTGGAACACTTTCGGTTCACATACTGGACACATAGATGTTTACTGAAACAAAGAGAAAACAAATGAAATTGATTCCTGTATTCACACCACCTCTATAGTGATGAGTAGGGACATGACTTTAGTACCACACAAAGTATCAGGACCTATTTATGACACTGGTCTACCTCAGTGGGTCTGGATACTGAAAAAGAGGCCATGGAAAGGTCTTTCCTGGAAAAGAACCATATGAATGATGTGAAGGTGGAAGAAATGCTATATAACGGGACTTTTAGAGTTCAGAGTTTCAAGTTTACTGGAAGAAGACTGAAAGAGGACTTTTCTACAGCATTTAAATACTGTAAAAGAGTTAAAAATGCTAAGTATTAACATATTTTTCTGATCTAGGTCCAACACACAATGATGGTTAGATGATGGAGCCAAAAAATGTGGATGTACAAATGAATTTGATTGGATAAGCATGGTTAAGAAGTTGTTTTGTTTTAAGTACACAGTATTTTACTGCTTTCCACTATCTGCTTCTAGTCTGTCTGAATCCATAAGACATGAAATCAAGTAGTGCATCCTCATCTATTGTCACTGGATTCCCTTGCATCCTACAGAAACATTATCCACAGCTGAGAAGCAGGCCCTTCACAATAGTTCTGGCACAAAGCAACTCCCTACCATCAGCTAGGCACAGGATTTGAAGTACCTTCAATGTCTAGTCTTCTTCCTATTACACAATGATGTCTTTCAGTAGTGAAGGGTACCTCACAAGAAAACACCGGCCTCAGGCATTTTGGTCCTAATCAAAACTAATTCACAGAATAGGATCAGAACTTTCGTATGACCTAGGAAAATCTGGAAGACACACAACGTAAGGGAAGAGACAGTTCTGATTTCAAGTGCTTCTTTGTGAGATATAAAACAAGGAAACTTCAGATTTAGAGGGCAAGATGAAAAAAATCTATACTTAATTTAGAGCTAAGGTTGTTGCCTTGCCTAATCCCCAAGCAAGACATGTGTATCTTGGGTGAGGGTTAAAAGGCAGGATGATAAAAATACGAAGGTATTATCAACCAGCATGTAATCATGGAGAAAACAATCCTGGATTCTGGCTTACACAAAATCTGGCAAAACCTGCTCTAAAACTCAATTAGGATGTAATCTACTAGATTAGCAAATCAATTAGATTGATTCTGTAATCAATTACATTAGCAACAAATCTTCACTTGAAGACAATTCAGTCATAATTATAAAATTTAGACTGTGCAAATTAATAGGGTAAACAGCATACTGCTTGAAAATTTGGCCTAATAGAAGAATTAACTTCTTTATTATGACTCCTTTTGTTTTATATATAATGCATAATGTATAATAATTAAAACCTGATATAAAAAGATGCACAATAAATTTATGATTATACATGTTAATATAATGTATGCTTGTTACAATTGCTAATAGTAATATGGTAATTTTTAACTTATTATAAGAATTTAATAAACAACAAAATTTTAAAAATCAATTGCCTTAGTAAGCTTTTTCAGGTATTGCTACATAATCACTGCTACAAGCTGGTAGGTGCTGCTGTTTGAATTAGTAATCAATTTTTTCTAATAATTTGGGATAGCCACAGAGAATACACAGCTTTCTGACATAGTATTATGCATCAGCATTCATAGCACTACAAGAAGCAATGGTTATATTATCAAAAACTGTAATATCCATTCATACTCTTGTGCTTGGAAGTCCTTAAACTATAAATTGTTCTTGGTTTAATGGTGCTTATATGACTCACATATAACCCATGTACTATCTCTTCCAGTACAAATACAGACATAAAAATACCCTTGGTTTCTCTCAAATCAAGAAGCACCTAAGAGAAAGAAGGATAAGCACATGCTTTACATATAGAAATCACATATCAAAGAACTACTTACTGTTCTGCAAATTGTTTTTCAAGTATATGTCCATGAACAGACACATTTTAGTTGGCTCTAGACAGTAGTTCCCTCTTTAAATTCACTAATCACATATGATAGAGGTGTCAGTCTTCTTTTCACATCAGCAACTGTCAAATTGCTCTCTCTTACAGTCAGCACTGTTTCCAGATTCCTTAACAATATTAACAATAGGATTTGAGCTCTGATGAAACTAGTTTAGGGAGCTCTTGGAAAAACACCCTAGTGATCCTATAGGAAGTCCTGAGACAAGCTGTTACTCTCGGAAAAAAATTCCCTATAGAATGCTACTCTTTTACCTCTCTGAAATGGATAGAAACAGGCAAGCAGATCTTCAAATGACCTTTGATATCCAAAGTTTGTAAGCAACTCATCCCTACAAGCACCGATGAAGAAAGCATGTCAGATGGAAATCTGACATTTCCTTGGTCAGGAGTGCCAATGGAATTTATTTTATGGCATGGGTGAGAGCCAAGGAAAACCATAAAACCTAAATGAAAAAGGCATTCAGAGGTTCAGACAACAAAATCATGAAAGTAGCAAGAACTATATAACTCTCTTTCAACTACTGCTCCTCTGATAAGAACAAAACCCACTAGGCTCTTAGAAACATCATGACTGTAAACTGAAGGATTGCAGAGCACCTAAGAGTAGTGAATGCAGACAGAGCTAACAGAACATACCTCATATGGAACACGCCATTGTAAAAGTAGCTGGTGTAAGATCTCATGGCTCAAAGAATGCAAAGAGATAATTGGCTCAGACATCTGGTAGGGGGAGAAGCTAACACTTTTCTTCAGGTAGGTTTGCCCAGTCAGACCTAGCTGACTGTTAGTAAGTTATCCAGCATCCAGCTCTGAAGCAGAGAATATTGACTACAGCCTAATATCCCAAAAATCTGTATTAAAAAAATCAGGAAAATGGCTAGTATTCTGACACTGACACCAGACAGCTTTTGCTATGCTGCAGCGAAGAGGAGCATTTTTGCCATACTTGCCTTAACTCACAGAGGATTCTGTGGGAGAAAAGAGACTGGAAGAAGGGATTAATCATTTCTCCAGTCGGTGAACTAGGAATGATTGTGCAGCCCTAACACTGAAAAAGAAAGGTTGGTATTTTTTTTTTGTGACTACGAAAACAAGCCCCAGCAAGCTTCCAGCAAAAGAACAGCTTTTAGACTGTCAGTTTTGAATGCCTACTCATGGCCCACCAAAGTGGAGCGCCTCAGCCTCTCAGTCAAGGTGCTAACAGAGTCCAGTGGCAGAATTCTCCAGCAGGCAGGTAAGCAGCTGCTACTTGGTATCTCTTATCACCCTGCAGAGACGCTGAGTACCACAGACAGACCAAGCAGTAGGATCATGGCCTTCCAGCACATACAGAATTTTTTCAAAGGTGTTTTTCTTTATTAATGAAAATAAACATGAGAGATGCAAATAAATCGCCCGTTTGGAACAACACAAGTCCCCACGTGAATTTGAGCTTGTAAATGAAGTTATTTAACCTTCTAAAGTCATTTTCCTTTTGATATCATAAATCATATTCTACAAAACCCTCTTCCCCGAAAGAGAATGGAATTAGGCCTTTGATTACCAGAAGAAAAAAAGACAGTTTTAGTCCTGCTGAAGGAGATTTATGTCCCAAGAATCTTCCTGACTGCTGTCAGAATCCTGGAAAAGGAGTAGTCAGCATAGTTACTGAAGGGAGTAGAGAAACAGTGGAGTGACAAATTCAGTGTCATAACCAAGGACCACAACCCTAGGGATTCACATGTCAGAGGCAACAATGGCTCAGTACTTCATCTGGCCAATTCATTAGCAAAGTTAAGGAAAGATGAAAAAGTAGGAGAGAGTGACACTGGGACAAAGACATGGCATTATATTCACGCTTCAGATATGCTAATTCAAGGTCAGAGAGACAGCACCATGGAAATGCTAGATGATTTTTAAGTAAACAGACTTGATTTCTGTACCTCTGAACCCAAAACAAGGATGAAAGGAATCTCTTGGAGGTTATCATGAGGAGCTGGTTCGTGAGAGTTGTGCAATGAAGACAAAGATTACCTTGTGTCACGTAAACACCAAAACATCTGCAAGTAACTCTGAAATACAGATTGCATCTATTCTGAAATAATCTAGTCTAGAAGACTGATGTTCTTAGATCTTGTAGGTCCCAATTGCTGTGGCTAGGTTTACAGCAATCATATCAGCGAGATCTACAAAAGTATGAAGGGAAGGCCCAGTGGATAGATGAGTTTCTGAAACCCCCACAGCCATAAATGCTTCCCAGAGAATCCACAATTTTTTAAACACATTCAAGTACCTCTTAATTTTATCAACTCTTAGTGATGGAAAAGCTCTGAAGTAGACACATTCCCTGAGAATCATCTGCTGTTCTACATATTTCTACATCTTTTACCCCAAGCTATAAAAAGGAAAGGAAAGACTGAAGCAGAGGATTTTGAAATCCCTAAGAAGCATTTGATGGTCCCTCTCCTTATACTGAGCAGTGGATGACACGAGGACCTTCCCCTTAAGTTTGACAAATAGCAGATGACATCAGTAATTAATCAAATTACTATTGGTGCAAGCTTTCAGAAAGCAATGAGATGACATGCAATACTCTGTAAATGCTGCTTGGAGAGGAAGTGACCTTCTTTATTAAGTCTCATGAGGATTTTAAGATGATTTTAAACAATGATTTTAATGATGATTTTAAGTCATCATTGTACATTTCAATACAGGCAAAGTGTCCTTTTTGGCAGGTGACACTGAATGATTGGAGCTTCCAATGATTCTTGAGGCCACTAAAGAAGGAGGTTATGTGGAGGACAATGTTGCAAGTGTAGGAAAAGGCTGCATGTGTAAGACTCCAATATTCTATTCATGTTATTCTGACAGGAGCTGGTGAGCAACTGAATTATGCTGATTCCTTCAAGCAAAATGTGTCAGATTGCTTTCCTCCTATGAAACAGCAGCCCTGAAATTGAGATGCATGATCTTGTCATCTATGGAGGAACACAATGTGCTGGGAGTAACCACAAGGTATAGTAGATGGTAAATTTCAGACTGCTCAGATAATAGCCATTAGAGATATATAAAATGTCCCATTAAGAAGTAGACTCTCCCTGTCTGTTCTTCCTCGGTGAGCAGAGGGAGCTTCCTTAGCATTAAAGAAGAGAAGGCATATTGAAGTGTACTCTCATTTTCTCAGGGTACAATTTCCAAGATGCCAATTTTATGGATTTTGCCTTTTTCAAGATCCTCGTAGTGCTTGGAAGAGTCTTCTTCCAGTGTTAGCAGAGTAGCTACATACACACGAATCTAGCAAGTATTTCATCTTGATGGTAAGGTTCATGACAGTCTGAAACTATTCAGGAATTACTTTTGGCATAAAAGATCAGAAAAATGAGCCCTTAGCTCAGGATATGGCCTTCTTCCAATATATAGTTTGTGTGGGTATCAGTGCAGTATATTCCTGTACTGGGAATATGCTTGTCACAGAAATGGCAAAGTTTAATAGTGCCCTGGAGGGAAGACACTGCCAGAAAAATATGTTAAAACATAGAAAGAAAAAAAAATAGTGAGAGGAAAGAAAACAGTGTGTGGCTAAAACTGGAAGACTCATTCTCTACTGGCTCCACTGAAATGTAAACAAAAGTGACAGCATTGAAGACTTCAGCACAAACTGACAAACATTCAAAAAAGAGAAGCAGAATAAGGAAGTTTTGAAATGAAGTCAATAAAGCCAACTTTCTTCGACAAATTTCTGTTGTGGAAAAAACGACAGTAGCATTTCTCAGTTGACACAGCAGAAGTGGTAGAGAAGCCAGGAGGTTTTGACAGCATCTGGTGCCCAGGACAGGCTACTTACACTGCCAAATAAGCATGAGCTAAGGAATCATAGACAAGAGGTATAAAACCAGTACACTATCATTTATTAACAAGTTTGTACATCAAGAAATGGAAGAAGCCTGCTGAAACAAACAATCAGGAATTGGTTGTAACATTTTTTCACTAGTGCCTGTTGATGGGAATTATAGACCCGAATGATCAGGATTTTGGACATGAGAAAAAAGAGAAAAAAATGTATTTGAAAAACTTACAAAACTTTCATCACTAAATAAATTTCATCAATTTTAGGCTAGAATATCAAGCTAGTTGGGAATCCAAACAAATAGGCCAAAAAAAAAAAAGGCAAAAAACAGTAACTCAAAGGTTCTTGAATGCAGGTCCCACACCATATCTTAAGCCTTACATTGTTTACTTAGATATCCTAAGCAACTAAAATGGCAGCAGCTATCTATATGTAGCTAACCAGATTCCCACTCACACTGCCCTTAACATTTGGAAGTATTTTTCTAATTGAATCTGTTGAAAATGTGTAATTTATGCTTATAATTGCAGTAGTAACTTTTATTCAAGATACTTCCTCTGAAAAACAACCTAGCACCATGTCTTATGCTAGCCATTTTGCCCCATGAAAATCTTAGTTTCAAAGGAATCCACTATCTTCCCTTGAAGTAGTTAACTCACTATTTAATACACCAATATAATGACATTTTTAAATATACGTCTATATATATTACCACTACACCAGGATGACACTTGTACTTAAACTTTATTTTCAAGTACAGTTTGCAGTTTACATTGTGTTAACTGTTGTTTCACACTATGCAAACATTCAAACTGCCCTCAGCACAATTCACACATTTCATAAAATAAAACAAGAAAACAATTGCTTTTTTAATAAGCTATGGAAAATAAAAGAGTAACATAGAAGGGGAACACACCCACACACCTTGGATGCTATTCTGTTTTTAAAAAACGCTCTATTTATTTTGTGTAGGTGTTTGATTACTTTAACGCACACTTCAGAATAATGACAGAACTGGCTAAGTGAACTAGATTTGGTAAGTTTTAAATCCCTATCCACATTAGTGCAAAATTGTTGTCTATGCTGTAATCACCACTTCTTTGCCTAATCTATTTTTTACTGCTAATCCCCTATCTTAAATAGACAGATGTAAGCACCAGAGTGGCTTGTCTAGCTCCCTGCATGCCGTAGCTGATGCTCTGACAAGAATGACAGATGTCCTGAGTTCTATCAGTTAAGATGCCAACTTTGACCAAATGTTCCATCTAGCAAAGCATGAGCACATAGAAAATCGGGAAAACTCTTCTCAGGAGTTTGCTGGTGGCACTACAACCATTGTAGCAAAATTCCAAATATTAACTACACCTTCTGGATCGTCACTTCAATCTTCAGCCATTCCAACCAGCAAGAAAGCATATTTTTGCACCACAAGCTTTTAAAATCCTGTCTAGACTAGGAATGTGCAAGTTTCTGAGCTGAATCATAGGTTTCAAACATCTGAATCATAGGTTTCAAACATTTGATTTAGCATTTTTGGCAGTTGTGACCTAAATCTGCCCTCTTCTTCACTCTCAGCTCTCTCATAGGGCTCTCTAGAACTAAATGAACCTTCTTCCCCTCTTCCAAGCTCCTGTTTTCTATTCACTTAACCCTTTCAACTTCAGCCTCTCCTTCCATTTTCAATTCTTGTCTCTCGTTATCATTTTCCATGTTCTTTCTTGATGGCTTCAGCTACCATGCTGATGGCCACTCTGACGTCTTAGATGAGTATTATCTCTCTTCATCGGACTTACAAACATGGTTCAGTGTTCATAGTCAACAAACAGCCATTCACTGCTTTGATTAGCTTTCCTCCTAGGTCTATATCCAGTATTTTGTTATTAATTCTTCTTTATTCCTACCCAGCCTACCCAACCTTTATTCTTACCCTACCCATTCCCACTGTGGTATCACTGTGACAGAATCAGTCCATTTACTCATATATTGTTCATCATTATTTTATGACTTTCAGATCTGGTATTAATGGTATTGATGATCAGCAGCTTCCACCCAGCACATGTCACTGAAACTGCTCAGAGTGTATCAAATCAAAAGGTCTACCTGGTCTAGTAACTTCTCCCTAGAAGTGGTTAAAAGTAGATGCTTAGGAAACGAAAAGAGTATGAGAAGTACAACTACTATGTCTATGCTGATGAATCACAAATCTTCTTCTTTGTTTCAGATCTGTCTCCCCTGTCAAAACTAGAATTTTCACCTGTTTCTAACACCCTTTGTATGGATCTTACCATATATTAAAGTTCATGAAAATCTCAAAATGTTCATGTTCTGGTCTTTCTCAAGCACTAGCGATTAATTCGCCAACCTGTGAATCTGTTCTGTAACCCAGGTATTATCTTAACTTTACGTATTTATTTGGATCTTCCTGTTCACAGTATTTCTAAAACTTGTAGGTGCTTGCTATGCAACATATCTAGGACTATCCATATATAAAAATTTAATTTCTCATCATTTTCATCTTAGGTCTCAATTACTGTAACACAGCTTTTAAGCTCTTGGCAAATGTAATTTTCTCAGTAACTACGAGACTTTCAAATATGATTTTTTTAGTCCACTGCTTTGACTGTGTTACTGCCCTTCTAGCACCCCTGTATTGATTCCTCTCCTCCTCATCACATCAAATAAATAGATTTGATTTTTAACCTACTGACATATTCATTATCTTCTAATCTTCTAATGACTAATCAGACACTGAATCTCATCTCTTTTCAGTTCATGATACCTATCTCAGCCACGTATTTTATTTTCTAACAGCCCTTCCTTACTGCCTTCACATTCAAAAGGTGCCTGCAAAGCCTCATTATTTTCTTTTCCAGCAGCATCTTAAAACCCATCCCATTTGAGATGCTACAACCACAACAATATTTAAAAATTGTTAGAGAGATTACTGCTAATTTGACAAGTTTTATATATCCCCACAGATTTATCTCATATTTAAACTTCTTTGTAATTGGTCCAAGACGGGGACTATCCTTTTCATTCTTTGTGTGTGCTTACATAGTGAATATCAGCATGTATCCTGGATCTTCATTACAGGCAGTCTAATAGCACCAATATTAGGAGATTAGTGTTAGAACATAGTGTAGTTTGAAAAGCACAATTGGAGATTTAAGCCCTCTCCCTTTCCTTTTCCCTTTCTTAGTTATGGCTTACAAAAAAAAAAAAAAAAAGCTTTCATCCAGCTAAGCATAGTCAATAGAGATAACTTTTACTACCTATTTACTGTGTTTACTATACATCTTTTTCTGGACACTGGCCTCCATATTGAAGTATCTGAAGAACTCGGTAACTTTTGCATCTTTTAATATAAAGCATACACACCTACCTACATGCAGCCTGCTACTAAGTCTTTCATCTAACTGATGCCACTGATATAACTCAGATGAGTGAGGACTACTCACATTAACAAGACTAATTAACAATTACACATTAACAAGTGTAATTCATGAGAACTATTGAACATAGTAATTTTTTGCTGTATATCTCAAATGTTAATAATCACAATTTGGGCCACTAAAAACCACAGAGCTCATGAGTCATATTCCACCTCAAGTAACTACATACTTAATTAAATAATAGTGACTACAACCTTTTTTTTTTTTTTTTTGGTCTATATTCAAAAATCAGACCTAACAATTAAGAATTTACATTTAAAAATAAATGTTTCTTTTATTGTTTTAAAAAAGGTGTTGAATTGCCATGCAATTAGCTTTCAAATTACCACACCAATTTACTGTATCACTTCTGGAACAAGTCCAGTTCACCAAAAGTACCAGAACATAATGTGTTCGTGAAGACAAATGCAGGGTATATTAAACATCTCACATAATAGTATTTTATGACAGACTGCAGTAATGGTCTACAAAAAGTTCATTCTCTACATACATTTATTACTAACTTTTATAGAAACGATGTTTTTAGCACCAAAGTATATTTTCTCAACCTTTGCATGACTCTGTTCCACTTTTAAACATTATTTCTGAATCATACAAGGGAATTAACATTCTGCAATATACATTCACATTTAACTGCAAGTCTAGTGAATTAATTTACTAATAGCTTCATAATTATACAGCTCTAAGAAAAATAAAGCAATCTGTTTATATTTCCTTTAGGAAGGAAATCCTTAGAAATTATAAGGCTTACCAAACCAGCATCAACAATATTTCTGCTTGTGCTTTCTTTCTGCTTGTTAATCTAAAACATAATTCTAAGTGGTTTTAATTTCCAAGGCAGACATTTAATATTTCTGCCTTCTTAAGCTGTCTCAAAAAATATCCCAAACTCCCTGCCTAAAACAATATTTGTTCCATCTCCCCTCATTATAATTTGTTGGTTTTTTTTTTGGCGACTTATTTCTTAACATAACCTTGCTTATTATTGGATCAAATTCCACTCTGCTGTAAGAAGCAAGTCCAGCGACATGAACATGTGCTTTCATTAATGGATTAGTCCAAGGGTAAATCTGTCTCTTCGGTATGATCCTGAGAAGGATGCTGAAAAAAATATATCAAATTGCATCTCTCTGTGAAACATCATATCAAATGTCACCAATTTGTTTCTGTGCTCATCTTCCACTGTTAGCCCATTAGTTAATTTAATTATTTTTTATGTTTTAAGATCTATTCCTGTATTAAAATTCTATGTGTTTCCAGGATTGGGTTCTTAAAACTGCATTAACTCATAGTTGCTGAAATGTACAAAGTGACACTGGAAAAAGATCTATTGGAATAGTCACTTACCATAGCAAATTTTGTTCCTTGAATGTACTGCCCCCAAAGAGGCCCCCTTTAGGATTACCTTCCCTGCCATGAAGCAACAGAAACCGTGGAAAATGTTAGATATTAAATGGAATATTCACATCTATTCCAGTGTTCTGGAAGAAAATGTAGAAAATTCTATTTCTTAACTCGCTAAGCATTGTTACATTCCATAAATGGCTGAGGTAAAAGTAAACCTGAGGAGCTGGTGTAAATCTGCATAGACAATTTAGTCAAGAAAAAGTTGCTTCAGTAGATAACAACCTTTTTATCTCTTTGACACTGCCTACACAGATCTAATCTGTAAAAGACTGGTAGAGACAATTCTGAGGACATGGACTGAGACAGACTATTAGCTGTAGAGACAGTGAACAACTCCTGTCCAAATACTGTATCTAATGTAATACAGGAAGTCTTGCTTGCTTCAGAACTTTTAACTACATTCACTACTCCAATGAAGATGTTGTAAACTACCTCTGTATTGAAATGGACTAGCTCTTAGCTTTTTACAAAACCTGACCTAAAAGTTACCTTAAAAAAGGCTTTTGTGTAGTTAAGCAAACGATCCAGAACCTGTCCAAAAGCCTAAACCAGGGCAGCTGTTAAAAATAGCCCGTACTATTATAGTCATTCATGTGGGAGTGGCATGAAGGCATACTAAGATTGATCGCTCTTAACAAAATACAGGTGACTGCAGTTTTGAGGGTTCCTTTTAAATTCCGCAACCACAAGAGGAATATTCAGTGTAGGAGAATGAGAACGGTACTACTGTACTTTGGAGGTACTACCTCCAAAGAGATGCAAAACCTATTGAGTGTCAGGAATTTGACCCCAGGAATGTAACATAACTTGTTATTTGAGTATGCAACTCCATGAAATCTTTTTGTATCCTATCTTGTCAAGAATAAAAAAAGTTCATTTCTATAAAAAAGAAAGATAGTTTTAAGAATCAGACAAGTATTTTTATAAGCTATTGAAGGAGAAATCTGCATCTAGTTCCCTCCCCGCTCCAAGAAAGAAAATCTGCCATAATTGATGAAGAGAACGGCATTATCTTTTGGCTCTTCAGTTTGCATCTACTTCACTTGCAGCTTGGCCAAACATTATTGTCAACACACTGAAACCTGCTCCTTTTCTTGTGTTTTCCACAGAATGTGAATAGGTGTTCTTCAAACTGGAGCTTGATTCTGTTGTCCACGAGTAGGTGTCTAACGACATTTCAGATGTACTTTGGTATCCCACTTGGCCTCCAGCGGCTGTTCCAGAGTCTCTTGTAAGTTGTGTCAAATCTGACATGTTGTGTAGATATTTTGGCTACCTTGGGGCATCTCAAATTGTACTAGTTGCCGGCTTGCAGGGCACTGTGCCACGCTCTTGCCATTAAACTACTATTTTCAGGGACTATCACTGCAAACAGTTTATAACCCTTGCTAGGAAAAGGATATAGTTGCTGTGGATATACAGGAAATAAAGATTTTTAAAAGATTAAAAAAAGCCAAAAGGATCAAACAGAATCCCATGCTGAGCTGCCAAACCATCCGAAAAAGTCTGTGTAGAAACAGAATCTACCACCTTCAATTTCTGGAGGCTTTTACAAATCCATGACTTTTTTATGTCATAGAGGTTCTACATAGAAGTCCCATCCAGGAAAGCTCATCAGAAATTCCCTTTGTGGATTCATTAAGAAAAAGCTTGAAGTCACAACTGGCTCTGAAAGTACTTGCACCTAATCTGAACAGCTGCAAGCAAGTATTCCAGATATCCTACATCCAAGGAATGCTTATCGTTGACACACAACTGCTGTTACCATCCAAGCATGTCTTTTCTATTAAAGTCCTATCAAACTCGGGTGCAGAAAAATGACCAGAGTGCTTTGGCCCTTGGGAGCTTCATCATCTCTGTGCTCATAGGATCAAAACTAAAAAAATGCTACAATTATCTTACTAAATGTGTTCTTCAAATGTATGAAATACAGTTTCTAGGGTGGAATTTTAAGTCTCTAAAGAAGTCTGATATGCAAAGTGGTATTAAGGCTTCCCTAACAGATCTCCGAAAGCTTTGAGTTCCCCCTCCCCTCTCCCTGAACATGCTACCACTATAATATTCTAACTTCCAGCTGCATGTTGTGATGCTGATAAAAGGGAGCTGTGAAAAACATTACTGTGCATTTCAGCTTCTGAACCAACCATTGGTGGACAAATGTTAAAGACCACTCTGCTATTCTGAATTGTGCCAGAACTTAAAAGTCACCTCCTTTGACTTTTTTGGACCCCATGCTTGAAGAATGAATGAAATCAACCTTTGACTGAGTCTTTACCAAAATATAAAAAACATTTTTAAAGTTTATAAAGAGAAGCAGGGAGATCCAAGTTTTTCTGCCACATCTCTGTATGACTTATCTAATTACAGGATTTAGCAGCCTCTGAAGACTATTTCTCTGGCAAGACAAAAGCTAGAACATACCAGAATCAAATGACTGCATGTTTTAGTATGTAACTGCTCTTAAAACCAAATTCAAGTGGGTGCAGGCGCGAACTGGTGAAACATACACTTTTGCACTGCATTTTCCAAAAACCTAGAAATAAAAGTAAGTACTGTTTTGTTTTTTAAAAAAATTACTGGAAAGGCATATTTTTAAAAACAAACAAACAAATAAATTACCTGGCAAGGCTTCTTCATTTTAATTGCTATAACATGGTATCTGTAACAGCAGAGTTCACAGGTCCATGACCCTCTTTCACTTATCCACTTTAACAGGCAAAGTTGATGCGTGTATCGTACTGACCCATCGCAGCGGCAAGGATTTAACAGTTCACCCTGAAAAGGCAACACAAAAACGTTAATTTTAAAGAAATCTTTCATGTATGTGTATATTCTATACCAAAATATTTACAGGTCTGTAACTATGAACTGGTCTCCATTTTCAATACGTGAAATAATAATAAACATGTATTTTTGTCTACAATAATTCTCAAAAACTAAACTGTCTTAAAAAAATGCAAGTGTTCCTAATAATGCAAAGCCAGGTAACTCTCTACGCATGTATGCGTATGTATGTGAAAAAAGCAAAAGACTACCGCACATCAACCAACAGCAGCAGTAGCCCTTTCAAGCACCTCAAACGGCACGAAGAGTGGTTTGATGCATTTCTCCAGCACTTATAGTAATCATCGCCAGGGAAGAAATGGATGGCGTCACAGAGAACCGTGTTGCTTGAACAGGGTTGTACGTTGTTCGGATAGCCAGCTGTCAGACAGGACCTAAAATAATCTAACCAAACACTTCCCCTGATAGTTCATATATTTCCACATTATATAAATCAGCCGCTCTCTTCTTACCTTGAAAGGATTTTTTTAGCTAAACTAAAAGACCGGATATAAACTGCTGGTGACAGACCCATTGCTGATACCGCGTCCAGTAACGTAACGAGCGAGAAGACACTTGGATGTCTTCTTGACATTATGTGCAAGCCATCGCTCTCCTTTTAAAGGACAGCAGAGACTCGTACTGCTCCAAGTCCCCGAGGGGAGAGCCAGCCAGCGTGACGGCGAGCGGACGCGCAGCGTGCAAGCCCCTGGTTCTCCCTCACGCTCTGCGCCGCCCCACAGCCGGCAGAGCTGCCGGCGGGCGCGGGCACCGGGCGCCCGGCCTCGGCCGCTTCTCCGCCC
>VXAA01001318.1:669468-679629 GCA_013399115.1 Anseranas semipalmata
TACATCACCTCGTTTTCAAAATTAAATCTGCTAAAAGTGTCACGATCAAATATATCCTCAAAAAGAAAAAAAAAAAAACACTGGGTAGAAATTCTTTAAACTTCGGCTGGGGTTGCTGGAGGAAAGTATGTGTGAATTTCAGCATCAAACTTAACACCAGTGCGCATTTCATCTCGTGAAGAAAGCAGCAACCGTCTGCGTGGGGAAAGAAAAAAGCCGCAGAAGACAATTGTGAAGCCATATGCTCTTCTGTAGCCAAATTTAGATTCCAAGGGTGATGAGCTCACCAGCTCTTACAGTCTTCGTTGGCTGCTTCATATTTACTATCAAGATGAGGATATACCTGGGCGAGCTGAGCAGCTGCCTTCCTCAGCCCCAGGCTTTTGATAGTCGTGGCTTTCCTGATGTGGACGTTGTATCAGGAGACCACAGAAGCGCGCAGAGCCACAACAGCACTCCTCTGGGAGCAACTAACTGGGGCAAGGCACAGCTAAAGCCCTTCAGTCCTCCCGCAGGCTGCACCTGTGATGGAGGCCATGCGATAGGTACACTAACGACAAAGAACAAGACACCTGTTTACAACTTTGCTCTAAAAAAAGGTGTATATATTTGGAGGCTGCCCTCCTATGGTGGAAAAACAGGTATAATACCTTTTCTTGTCATCCACTCGTGCCAGTTCTCATGAAAATCCTTGTTCTGATGGCTCTGTATTAGCTAAGCTAGTGCTGCCATTTAGCTTGGGTTAGGGCAAGGTACCCCAACCCTGCTTTTGTTCCCAAGATGGTTTTTAAGTAATGTAAGTAACATGGATTTATCCAGATTTGGTGATGTGAAAGAAAAATATCACATCGACAGTGACATTTTGATGAACTGCAGATGCTGTGGAGTTAAGAAATTCTACTTTTAATTTTCTCACAGCAAAGTCATACCTGAAGAGGTTGCCAGAGAGACTATAAAGGGCGATGGAGACAGAGTTAATCAAATAAATTAATTCTAAAGAAAGAAGGGGCAATACAAACAATGAAGAAACAGGAAATGTCAGAACAAACGGATGAGTCCACAGTGCTCGGTAAAAGAGAAGCAGAACCAGAAGGAAAAGACAAGGAAACTAAGGTAATGAAATGAGAAAATAATGCTAAATGTTACTCATCTGCATGAGAGAAAAATAGCATGCCCTTGCTATTTGTTATATGCGCTGTTTTATACCATTTTTCTTTCCTTTTGTGTGTCATCACAAATTCAATAAATAACACAGCTTTTGAAAAGAATGAAAAGAGAAGATAAAAATGTCAACACAGAAATGGAATGACTTCTTAATGTCAGGATAAGAAAGAAAGATGTGACTATAGAGAATAATACACTGGGTTAAGAAGGTCAATCTTTTCTACTTAATCTTGCCCAAAATATGTGCGCAAAATGACTCTTAAAAGCAAAAGGGAACACATCCAATATGAATTGGAAGAACGATTCTTTCACATATACGTAATTAATCTGGAGAGTTGATGGTGAGTGGGTATTTCATAGACATGAGTTTTAATACATCACCTGTTTGCATGCCTATCACCAGCTACTGTTGCACCAGCTAAAATAAAATTGCAAAGGCTATCGATCCCTGTGTTTCAGAGTATATTAGTGTTGTTCAGCGTGCCAGGGGTGGGAGGAGATGCCAACAAAAGAGCAGAAGGGGTGAAGAACATTATATAACACATCCTCCAACCAAAGTAACATTCAGCCTTCTGCTGAGAGAGATGGGGACAAGAGCCAAAAACAACGCTTGAAACAGAAAGAAGAAAAATTTAAGCAGAAAAGGGTGTTCTGCTTCATAACAGCAGTAGTGTAGGTGGTTGGGAGAAAGAGAAAAAGAAGCTGAAAACAGGAAGAATTAATTTGCGATTAAGACAGAGAACTGCACCTCATGGGATTTATGTGCAAGTGCAGCTTTGCTATGCACTCCTTGAGCAACCTTGAGCAAGTGACCCCAAGTGGGCTGAGCACCAGCACCTGGCTACCCAAACACAGGCGGCTAGCAGCGCGCCCTGCCTGGTGGCCAGCAGCTGCAGGGGAGCGTGGCTGCCTCGTCCGCCGTCTCTTCTGGGAACAGCCGGACGTCTCCGCTGGCATGAGATCCCTGGGAGTAGGCGTATCTCCCTTGGTCTCTCCCTGCCCTGTTCTCTCTTGTACGTACACCCGAAACAATAGTGTTTGCGTTCTCTGTTCTCATTCCTGCCTCTTCCATTAAAATTTGTAATATTTCACTGGCAGAATCAGGCCGCGTTTGTACCATCTTGATTTTGGCTGAGGTATCCAAGCATTATAACAACACAAATAATAAGGAACAATGACACAGTTAAAAATAACACGGAGGTAATAAGACTGTGGGACAGTGAAATGAATTGCATTTTCAGCGGGCAATGGAAAAGGCAGAAATACAGCCCCCAAGGGAATGAAAGTTGTCTCTCCTCTATCTTGGTTGCACAGGAATAATGGATATAGGTAACAAACTACTCGGAGGATATTATATTGGAAGCACTGTGCTACTGCACATTTAGAAACCAACTCCTGCTCTTCTTTTTTCTCAGAAACTTTCCCTAATACGTCACCCTGTACCACAAATACAGGAACAGAACAGCTCTTTTATGGGTCTGTTCCATTTTCCTACTTCCTGCATCTCTAAGGAAAACAATATCATATAGTTTTGAAATATTAATAAAGGAGTAAAGAGAGCAATTGCCAGTATGTTAGATGCAAAACAAAATACTAACAAGATAGGAAGTGAAATCTATTTAAGTAATAATACAGAACCATTATTATACCATTTGCTAAATAGCATGTATGTGTCTATTTCAGAGTAAAATTCTCCACAGGTGGTGGACATCACCTGTGACAAAAATAAAGCATTTTGACTGTAAGCAAATGCTTCAGTTTAATTTGAAATGCGCTTTACATGTTTCAATCAAGATATAATGTGCTTCTGAGTAATATCCCCATCTGTTAAACTTCCGTGTTCCACTTTACAACACTAAAATATCTGCGCAGATGGTTAATAGCAATGCTAGTGACTATTATTTGATTGTTCACTGAATGTGACTGATTTTTGTTATGAACACACGCTCTTCCCACAGTCGAAGCTTTCACAGTTCTGTCAAGCAATTAAAATCTCATGTATACAGAAACCTATTGTCTCATGAAAATCTTTGTTTTTACATTGCTCTCTTGCTTTTTTGGAAACATGTACCCAGGTTCCTATCCAACCCAGTGTTGCTCCACACTGAGAGAGATCTGAATAGCACAAGCTTCCAGGCAGAGCATCTACTTGCATGTCTTCCTCAAACCTCCACGGGAATTTCCCGTTGGCGCTGGGGCCCTGAGCACATCCCCGCTGCTGGAGGGTTGGCCCCTGGGGCTCAGAGGAGCTGCGGGCTGTCCCCTTCCTTCCTTTGGTGACCGCGGACAGGGCACTCACAGGTTGCGCCGGGGGGAGCCACAGCCAGGACCAGCCTCGGCCGTGGGAGCTGAGCCTCTGCCCTTTGGCCCCCACCTCGCCCACAGCTCCCCGCCTTCTGAAGACATGCATCCACTAACGATTTTAGTGTGCTTTCAGAACCCAGCACGGATGATGATACCAAAGTTTCAATTTTTTATTTTAATATAATTTTTCTTCTTGGAGTAGTCTCATACCATGCATAATTACTATGTTTTATTTATTGAATTCCTGTCTTATTTGCCAGTATGCTGTTTCTCTTCAGAGCCACTAATTTATTTTTAAAACATTTGGAAATATCTGTGATTAGTTTTTCTCCACCATGAAATACAGCTTCCTGTGAAATACAGTTTCCCTTTTAATCTTTAACTATTTGGAAGTATTTTTTATTTTTTTTTAATTTCATTATATCAGTTGTTGAGGGGGAAAAAAGGCTTAACGTGGCTTCCAGAATGAGGTAGTCATTGTTTAGAAATAAATTTAGATCCTTGGTTTATTTTGGAAATAGATCAGCTGTCACGGATTCTAGAGGACGGCATCACTGAGTTCATTTTATTGAAACAGAAATGACAGAACGTCAATTAGCTTTTCCATTATGTGTCATATGAACAAAAGCAAGGCCAAAGTGAATTTATTTTAGTATCAGCTGTACAGATCACTTTCTATCTGTTTACAAGGAAAAGAAAAATGAACTTTTTTTTTTTTTGTAAGCATTTTCTTGGATTTGCTTGTCTATAAGCATCAGAATGTCTGTAATATGTAGTACAGGCAACCCTAACTCTTGGAAAGTAGTGATGAGACAACAAAAATAATGCAACAGCTCCCCGAATCCTTACCCCTTGTTTTTTAGTCCATTCTGTACACTGCCAGTGTATGACTGGCAACTTAAAAAGCTGCAAACTGTCCAACATTTGTAGTAAGGCTGTGAAATTTGGCTTCTACCACTGAACCTCCTTCTGGGGGACACCACCATCTCATTCTGGAAGTAAAAATACAAGCCCCTGTACTTTGCACTAAAGACCAGATCTTTTACCCTTGATGTAAAGCAGTTGTAAACCTCTCTGTGTGGTCTGAGTCACAGAAGGTGTCCTAGCTCTGATGAATCAGTGTAGCTTGCAGGACTACCCAATCTGGTAAGTGTTTTCTAAGAAACTAAAGAAATGGTAAAAATGCAGACTGCCGGGTTTGCCTCTGCTGGACTGTGAGTTCTCCAGCTCTACTGAAACTGAACTGTGGAGGTTACCAGTTATCTGTTACATATCTGCTGAAAAAGAGACCAGTTCCTGCAGATATGAAACTTTGTCCCCTAAGGGGTGCCGAAACATTAATGTCAGCTGATAGAAGAGCTGGAGATAGAATTTATAATTTCAAGGTTTCGGTTTGAATGTGCTTTACTGTGAAATAATCTCTTGTACTTTCTATCATGCCACCCACCAGCCCTTTCAAAAATAATAAAAAGGACTATTTCATGAAATTGTCTGTGTGTATCAGGAGGCAAAATTCTGCTTCTTGTGATAAATTTGTAAGAAAATAGATAGTAGTCACCACAGGCCATGCTGGATTAGATTAGGAAGGTGTTACATCACTGAAGAGGGTCTTCTAGTCCTTACAAAATCCACCGTTCTTGCCAGTTAAATTATCTTGTTTCAGACAGTTACATAAACCAGAAGAAGTGACATCTTTTATGTTTCTTAAAGGGGAAACAGTAAATACTCCACTCCTGCTGATCCTACAGTCTTGCCAGATGACTACTTTGTCGAAATGAGATGTTAGCTAAATCTGTTTATTTTTTTTTGTCTTCATTTTCTTCCTCTGAAGACACTTGCAAAAAATGTGAGGTAATACAGGGCATATCATCTGGTGTGGGAAAAAGAAAGGAAATGGTTGTTTTTGGTGGAAGCTGTTGAGTGTTTAATCAAGGTCTGTGGCCTGAAATCTATAGGGAAAGAAATGTAATATTTCATGTGCATCGGTGATCAGTCCTGGAGGTGAGTGTTGAGCAGGGGTTGATGCAGAGAAGTGAAGGATAATTTTTAGGAAGGATTCTTTATTTATGGCACTGTGATACTTTGCAAGAAGGGTGGGACAGGGCAAGGACAGAAAATGGAATCATGGAGGCACCTATTGATGGTGGTAATGCAGAGCTGGAAATTTTACAAACTCAAAGAGAGAATTCCTCTCTAGAGACTGTATATAATAATGATCCACCTGCTGCAAGGCACTGGTGCATCCTCTAGTATTGAACTCTCCTGAATGTGGTTGTTCCCAGGGCTGGATCAGAGTAGCAGCAGCTCAGATGGACCACGTGGATTGTGTGCAGATGTATAATTGTTTAGATCCATTTATCTAACTTGCAAGTTATCATTTTTTCAGTTTGGAAGTCACTGCCAAGGAATCAGCTATCCCCCTCTGTTTCCTGCTTCACGAGTACTTACTACAGACTATGCAGATATGCAGAAGAATGTGGACCTTCATTTTCCATGAAACTCCTCGTAAAGAAGAAATCATTACGCAACAAAGATTTGTATATAGGACTGATGGGTCCCTTTTATAGAAATGGTACCTGAAGGAATGTTTTCACAAACTGGGCTGATGACGGGATGAGAAGATTTTGTCATGATAACATTAGTGGTTCTGCAATGCTTTTTGGATCTTGAAACTAGTATTAGCAGTGCAGTAAGAGCCAGAGCTGGCATGTGGCAAGATTTGCTGTCTTTCATTGAGCTTCTTTCATTCATGTACTCCCAGCACACTGAGTACACAAAGGGTGAAGCACCAATCCACTGAATACCCACTTCCTTCACCGCACTTTTCTCTTTCAGTACAGGAAGGCAAGCTGGGGATGAGTGTCTTTGCTAGCGGATAGAGTTTCATATTCCGAGTCTGCAAGGTTACTGCAAAGAAAAAATGGACAAAATATGTTAGAGAGCTGCAGAACTAATGTTTCATTAACTGCCCCTCCCTGGTGAGCTGTGCATTGTCCAGCCTGAGCCTGACCATGGAACAGAACAAAATCTCTTCCAGAGATAAAGGCATGTGTTAAGCACATATGTGAGCCTTTTGAAGCATAGCTGCAGGAAAAGGATAGACTGCAGGTTAATCCTGCAACCAGTTTGAAAATTCACCGACTGCTAAAGCTGCAAAATGAAATGTGTCTGTCTGATACTGGACATTGTGGAGACTCTGGGACAGGAATGGCTGCCCATCCATTGGTAGACACTTTGGTGAAAACTTTAAGTGTGCTCATCTGGACTCCGTGTCCTTCGGACACAAGCTACCATTGCATTCCTCTGAGACATAGCTTGCAGATAATGCCACAGGACCTATGAGAAACCTGTACCCTTCTGGGGCAGCAACTGGAGGCCCAGCAGAATGCCTAAGCACATTTGAAATGGCATCAAATACCCATGTGCTTGCAGCTAACTGAACCCTTAGTCAATCGTCACTAGAGGAATAGAAGTGAAGCAAAGTCAGACTGCACTTAAATGCTTTTTAAACTATTTCTCTAGCCTCCTGGAGAACAGAAGTGTTACCACTCCCATTTCTGTTTGGCTAAGTTCCTTTTCTCCCTGTCATTTAATGTTCTGGGGTGCTGATGGTAGAGAAAGAGATACATGGGCAATGCTAAACTGTATGAACAGATCCTGGATAAAACTTTAAAATGTTCTTAGATTAAGCCTATTGCTAATAATGAATCTACTGTTAGTGAACTTGACCCTTGTTCTCCTGGTAACAAACACTTCTCTCTGGAACAATTGAATGAAACAGCAAGCAATTACCTTCTTCTGTACATTTGATTACTAATTTCTTACCAGAACAATAAAAAACAAGTCACTTCTCTCCCAGTCCTCATATTATAATTTCAATTCCGCTGCCAAAGCCTGTCTGGCTTCTGCTTTGTATATTTGATGTGCAGCTGTGGTAGGAAGCCACAAATAGCAGCACAGCATCTTCAAGAGCTGTGCTGCCAAGGGTAAAAGGACCCTGCAGGGCAGCTGTTCCGAGGGAGCCATCCTAAGTGTTTAGAAAGCAGCAAATCATGTTGCGATGAGAAAGCTACAGAATCAACCAGAAAACTGTTCTTTTTCCAACTTTTCCTATTCCAGGAAAGAAGGTGGCTTTCTCACTAGTTCTAAAGGCAGCCATACGCTGCTCTAGCTATGTTATGTATGTATGTAGGCATGAGGCAGTATGGAAGTATTGTACCATATATTGCTGTTTATTTTTATACCTGCTGTAATAGATGGGGGATACTCACAAAGCAAGTAGTCTGTAGGATGCCTTAGGATTAACTATAAGGGTTTTTATTCATCATTTGCAGTGGGGATGGACACGTGGCATTTGTTTAACTGAAAAACATTATAGACTCAGAGGAAAGGAAGCATCCTTGAGGTGTATATACTTGAAACTAATTACTAGTTACTTGAATTAGAATGCATAAATATGCATGGATGGTTGTGTCTGTCTTCAGGTGAAATAGGGCAGCCTTTATAAAGCTTACATGACCAGCTGTGAGCTTTTCATATTCTGCATGTTCCAGAGCCTCCTGTCTCCTTTCAGCCAAAATGCTTGACAAACAGCGCTACTTGAAAGATAAGCCTGGGTGTTTAATTAAAAACTGAAGAAAGACGTTTGAATATGTAACTTAAATTTCAGCCCTTTATCTATTTTTTTCTCATAGATGCTACTCCTGACAGCACTGCCTCTTGAAATTGATCTGCCCTTGTTTATTTGTAATAAGCATTCCCAGCTCTCTCTTGGTAATATTGCAATGAATCTTTCAGAGAGTGGAGTGAGATGGATGATTTAGTCCAGAGTACATTGTAATACCCAATAATTTTTATCTTCTTATGCCTGAGTCATGTTCACCTGAATCACAGGGAAAATGAGTTTTAGCATCTTTAATAAAAATGTCACCTTGGGATGTATACCCAGTTTGCAATGATTGACGATTACAACAGCTGATACAGATGTGAGAAGTTACCAGCTAACCTTAATTAGCACTTTTAAGCTCCAGATCCTGGAAACTAGGTTCACTAGTATGGCTAACTGATCCTTCTGTCTATATGTGCCTTGTCTTCTCATGCCCTTATACATTCACCAGTAACTTTGATATTGAACGAAAAATATTGTGCATACACTCTTATATGATTGCACAACATTATTGACTTTTTAATCAAAATTGATATTGGATTCTGAATAAACATTATGAAAAATGAAACATAAAAATCCATAAGGGATTCCAGGGCAAGTATACAAACAGAAGCCTATGGTACCTTCAAATAGTCATAGCAATGTAGTTTCAACAAGCCAGAAAAGATCAGGAGTCTAAATGCAGAGATGTCCCCCTCTGGCAGTGGCCCTTAATTATCTTTCAAGGAAAGTATACACAGCTTATTTCCGCATTTGGCCAAGCCTATCTGGGTAAAAATGTATGTTCAAATGCTAGTCATGTGGGTGATCTGTTTGTGCCCTAAAGCACTACATTTGCTTTCCTAGGTTATTCTAATGTTTGCTCTTCTTTTTACTCCCTACCACACTCCTTTAATCTCATCTTTGATACTTAGGAGAAAAGTCAGTCCCTAAAAAGAGATTCCTTTAGCTGTTTCCCCATGATATCCCTCTATTTATTTATTTAAATAATTAATTTTCATTAGTAGGCTGACTTCGTGATAGGACGTATACAATTCTAGTGACCTAGAGTTTAATTACTGCACTTGTTTCTCAAGGGATCTTCATTGTAAGCCGTATCACTACTATTACTGCCTTAACTAATAGCTAATAGGGTTCCTTGCAGGTTAACAGCTTGGAGCTGCAACACAGAGAAATCTGCAGTACTAAATACTGCTATCTAAATATACTAGATGTAGCTAATAGCAGTATCCAGTGGTGGTGAGTATTTGAACACAGATGTTGACATTAATCTCAAGTACCAGTTCATTTCACTGTAGTTGAATTTATTGTATTTGCACCTACATTGAAAAACAAATCAGGTGAGGAAACATCATGTTGGTTAAATAATTCTTCCAAGCTGAGGAATTTCTGAAGGTGGCCAACTGGACAGAAGAGTGTTCAAACCAATGAATTAGAGGTGGTCTCAGCCATCTTGACAGTCTTCACTCGAGATACTTTTACACTCGCTGTCAAAATAGACTTTGTGAAGACATTTTCATTTGTCTGAGGGAAAACAAATCACAAATCTCATTTTGACCTCAATAATACTTTCAAATTGTTAACAGGGACACAGACAGTGTTCAAGAGCAAGCTATACTTAAGACCTTGTAGACTACAGCCTCTCCTGTCAAACCTAGTAGCCAAATATCTGCATATATCTGCTCAGCTATCAGGAGGGGCCTTACAGTAAGAACTTCATGGAAAAAAAAAATTGTCCTCCTATATCTAACATGCCTTTCTTGCTCAATTGAAACAGTTCTCTCACAGTCCATTTCTTGTAACTTCACAATTCATTATTATACAAACAAATGGGGTCTTTGCTGTATAAGCCGTACAGCATGGGCACACTAATATAGATGATACAGCTGCTGAATTTCTCTTGGGTTTACCTTTCAGACACCAGCAAGGGATGTAGAAAAATGAGCAAGAAAATGACTGGAAATTTCAAAATGAAAATTTTATGCCCATTAGAGCTGTCCTTGAAGGTGGTCTTTTTTTTTTTTTTT
>VXAA01001318.1:679673-697320 GCA_013399115.1 Anseranas semipalmata
TTTTTTTTTGGTGGGGGGCGTGATTTAGCTAAAAGAGTTACAGGATTGTTGTTTTGCATATTTGTATCTTACAATGTCTCCCGATGAACTACCATGGGAACTACCATGATTTCTTTTTTAATACATATATTTGGCATCAGAAAGCCCAGCCATTCTACCTAGTGGTGCATCCAGAAACTATGTAACTGAGATGAAAACATAGCACTTTTGGAAAGGTGCCAGATGAGGACACTGAAATAAAAAAGAACGAGATAAGAATGTAAAGAATGGGAGCTATGCTGGCCGTGGAGAGGGACTGGGGTATTCTTCATACCTGCTAACAATGGTCCTAAATGAGTCCTGACACTCAGATGTCTCAGAGTTCTGCATGTCAGCTTTGATGATGATGCCTATGCAAGCAGGAGAGCCTTGTTACTACGAGCCTCTCTGCAAGTGTCTAGCTGAGACTAGCAAACCTTGCAGCTCACTGCTTCCTCACACCCCTGCTCAGCTACCGCATGTGCAGCCTAGTCAGTCTGGAATTCCCTCTAGCTCCCCAGGAGATGCAACTCCACCAGCTGCTGGTGGGCAGACATTGACCTTACCCACCGCACAGTTTCCACTCAATGGTAGGAGAAACAAGTCTGAAATGAAAATAAGAAGGGCACTGCATCACTAATTTTGCTTGTCTTCTGTTTTTTATATGCTTTACAGATTGCATTTTGTTACTTTAAAAGCACAATTCATTACTGTTTGCAGTCAGCTGATTTGACTGCCTTGTTGTTTTTTTTCCTTTCCTTCCAAAAATTATACAAGGAACACAAAACTGTGATTGCTTTCCACCTACGATTATACCATATCCACCCCCCACCCCCCCAAATCATTAAATTGGCATTATCCTCTTTGGCAAATACTCGAAAAGAACAAATTCTACAAGAGTTGGTTATGCAGCATGTGATGTAATTGAATAAGCAAGCAGGGAGGCTAACATAATATATGAGATTTTATTCAAGTAGAGATTAGTATTCTCACTGTCTAAGAAGTTCAGAAATGCAGCAGAGAGAATAAGATATCAAGAGTATCATTTTCCAGGGCAAAGCACATACAATTGCCATGGATTATTCATTAAAATCATTGTACTTGGCATAGAAATGAACACATATGGCATTGCAAATTTCCCTTGCCCCCAGATCCTAGTCCAATATTATTTATATGCGTACTTTCTGGTTGTACAAATTAGTCTGTGGACTTCCAGAACTTTCACCATATGGAAGGAGACACTTATAACTTTACAGATGTTGCACAGAGGACAGATGGCCACACACAAAAATGGTGTTTGCAACATTTACATCCCAGGTAATTTAGAAACAACACCATCTTGCCTTCAACCTTCAATATGTGCACTCTACGATCACTGTGCAGTTACTAAGAGTGTGAATTAAATTTTGTGTGTCTCACTGCTACGTTAAGATTTTGAAACTGGTGGTAGCAGAGAATAGGAACACAATACATTTTATTTCACAAGACCTACTCACATTCTGCTGCAAGAAGGTGAGAAGGAAAAAGACACTGTTTATCCAAGCATAATTGCACTTCATCTCTTCATGTGCCTCATCTCTTCACCGTCTTGGTGGCATTCTCTTAACCAGTGAATCTGACATGAGAACTGATGAACTTGCCCCTACAAGGTCTCAAGCCTCAGGAACAGAAGACTATTCTCAGTCCCATTCAAGGGGTAAAGCAATGGGCACGAATATCCCGTCATGTTCCCAGCAGAGTTTGAAAAACCCTCTCTCTAAGGCAGCTTTTAATCAGCATGTTTAATGTGCTCCAGTCTGTGAGGTTCCACCTATGGAACATCATAGCTCCATGAACATCCACCATCATCAAACAGCTGATTGACTTTCTCCTGCTAATTAGCTTTGTTAGTTGAGTTGTCAGGGTCCAAATGAGTATAGCAGCTTTGTGTCCTAGGACACATACAAAACTGGCTGATGAAATTTCAGCAGAGTTGTACAATGGAGTTTGGGCCACGCCTTAGTCCAGAGATTTGCTCCTGTGCCTAATCTCTGTGAGGCAGCCATTGACATCAGTCATGCTCTGACAGAGGCTGTTGTCAATCAATGTGCTTCCATAAACTTTGAATTATGACTATATGTGGCAGATGTAGGACCTGTCCTGTTTATATTTGCCATAGCTTTTAGGTAAAGTACTAACAAGCTACCATCATTATATCAAATTTTTACTTCCCATAAATTTCCTCCTGCTTGTAAGAACACGATGTTATAATCTTAACAACATTCAAGAGTGCATAAATAATTTTTGTTGTTGTTTTTTTTGAGGAGCAAAATTTTGCCGCTATTTCAATGAGTAGCTCCTATTCAAGAATGGTCCTCTTTGATTTCATTTTAGTGTTTTCATTTGGGAATACTCACAGTAAAAGGTACAAATCAACAGGCTTTGTAGTATCAGAACCTGCACTAGTATAATTGGTTAAAACCTAAGCTTGCTAGAAAAAAGTAAAATCAAGATTTGGTTTCAAGATAAAATTTCTCTAAAGTTAATACACACTGGAAATCTAAATGTGACTGACGTTACAGCCTTCATTGTTCCCACACCCTTAGGTGCTGCAGTTTTGCAGAAGGGTCCCTTGTAGGTAGAAGTGCTTTTCCTGCATGCGTGTAACAAGGCTGCTTGGCATGCTGTAGCTCCTGTTTTGTTGGATGGCCACCTAACTCTTAGGCATTACACCAGTGAGTTTAAGCATGTATTTCAGCCCAGCGGCCTGAAATCATTAAAAAGACATTACGTTACTTTAATTGCTTTGGATCAGCTTTCCCTGTTAATCATCGTCTGACTAAACCAGGACGACCCATGTAAGAGTCTGCAGAATCTACTTTATGCAGCTCCTGCAGCACTAACCCTTTGAAGACTGCTTTTGTCAAATAATGTTCCCAGCCAACATGGAATAACTTAGTGAGAAATAATGGATGAATGCCAGCTGACATAAACATAAAATATCAACGATTTTTATTCCAATCTTTGAACCATGTGTTAATTGCAAAAAGATGTGTAAGACTGGTGAAAATGTGGAAAATGCAGTCTGCTGGACTATTTTGTAAACTGATAAAATCTATACAGAATTAAGACATGTGCCTTCATTTAATCTTAAATTGCCAAAGGCAGTTCATAGGCCCTCTCTAATTCCCTTCACTTCTCTCCCAAAATTCACGGGCTGCAAAACCTTTACTGGCATGTTTTCTGTTCTACCAATTAGAGAAAGGCTTGCAGAATCTTTACGTTGTGACTAGCAATATTGTCTATTACACCAAAGGTACATTTATGAATACTAAAATAATGTTGTTATGTCAAATTACATCCTACTTTAAATACAGATGTTGGTGTGTCAGAATTCAAGGATGCATTTTTCCCATTTGGCATGTTAATATCAAGAGAATTGGATATAAAAGATGCCATTCTGACTGGACAGCATTCTACACAGGCATCAGTGACTAAGGTAAGCCTGGTCTATACTCTGCACTCTTAATTCTTTCACCAGAGAATTTCCCCCCCCCCACGTTGTAGCAATACTAGAAATCAGTGTGGAAACAAAAATCACATGCTTTTACCAGACATCGAAGTCTAACCCAAGCAAATATGGTACCAAGCAGTGAAAGCTTGCAGCAAAATTTGTCTTTTCATATCATGATAAAATTAAAAAGCTTCATTTTTCTCCTCTCATTTTACTGTTCTTAATCAGCTCACTGAAACAGGTCTTCTCATGTGTTTGCAAAACCTTTTTAATGAAACCTTCATATCACTGACACTGTGAAATCTGGTGTTGTTAAATATGGTTTCAGGTCAGCATAAAACCTGCCTTGAGGGGTCCTGGAGTTGGATCTGTGTTCTTATTCTCAGTCCAACCAGTGCATCACTGTTTTTTTAATCAAAAGAAAATCTTGGATCTCCCTCATCATGTTTTCAAGGTCTACAAGCTGCTGTCACCTTCTCCTTCAAGTAGTGCTTCTACAGCGTGACCCACAAGTCTGTCCCTTCTCTGGCACTCCCTGCTCCCTTTATTGCTCTCCCATAATCAATATAGTGAAGAAATGGCAACTATAAAGGCAGTGAGCCCTAAGATATCGCTCAAGCAGGGACGCTATAAGCAGCAAGATAGTGCTGTTTGGATAACTGTCTGATTTCAATGAGCCACCCACATGAGAGAATATGATTTAGAAATAAGCCTTTTGGGTACACTCTACCCCGTTCTTTTTATCAGTTCTTTCGAGCTGCTGGCAGTTATTGTGATCTCTCCCAGAATCCCACTCTTTTCATTCTCACCCCTAGAACCAAGTCACTTAGTGTCTCAAACATAGAGACATTCATGCAATCCTAGATCTCCTCCTCCCTCACATTCTGTCTCTGTCCATGGGCCCTCGATCAGGATTCACCTGCTGAAATTAGATGGTAGCCAAGGGGCCATCTTGTCACCCTAACAAGATCAGTCTGGGCTGTGTTCCTTGCAGAATTACAGGATGGCTAAGGTTGGAAGGGACCTCTGGGGGTCATCTCCTCCATTGTCCACCCCCCCCTGTTCAAATAGGGTCACCTAGAGCAGGCTGCCCAGGACTATTTCCAGGCAGCTTTTGAAGATCTCCAAGGAGAAAGACTCCATCACCTCTCTGGGCAACCTGTGCCAGTGCATAGTCACCCGCACAGTAGAGAAGTGCTTCCTGATGTTCAGAGGGAACCTCTTGTGTTCCAGTTTGTGCATACTGGCTCTTGTCCCATCACTGGGCACCACCATAAAGAGCCTGGCTCCATCTTCTTTGCACCCTCCCTTCATGTGTTGATGAAATCCCCCCTGAGCTTTCTCTTCTCCAGGCTGAAGAGTCCCAGCTCTGTCAGCCTGTGCTCATAGGAGAGGTGAGTGATGAGTCCCTTCATCGTTTCAGTGGCTCTGCACTGGACTCTCTCCAGTATGTCCATATCTCTCTTCTACTGCAGAAACCAGACCTGGACCCAGCACTCCAGGTGTGGCCTCACCAGTGCTGAGCAGAGGGGGAGGATCACCTCCCTCCACCTGCTGACAACACTTTGCCTCATGCAGCCCTGGATACCATTAGCCCTCTTTGCTGCAAGGGCATGTTGCTGGCTCATGTTCAGCTTGGTGCCCACCAGGACCCCCAGGTCCTTTTCGGCAGAGCTGCTTCCCATCTGGGTGGCCCCCAGCATGCACTAGTGCCTGGGGTTGTTCCTTCCCAGGTGCAGGACTCTGCACTTCTCCTTGTTGAACCTCATGAGGTTCCTGTCAGCCCATTTCTCCAGCCTGTCCAGGTCCCTCTGGATGGCAATGGGACCCTCTGGTGCCTCAGCCACTCCCTGCAGTTCTGTGGCATTGCAAACTTGCTGAGGGAGCACTCTGAGAGTACGTTGTCCTGGGTACTCCTCAACTTAACCCAGAGAAGATAAAAGAAGATGAAAGATACCAGTCCTTGAAACTGTGATCCCTGGCTTATGTGCAATTTTGCAGTTGCTTTGATCAGTAGTTATCCTTCCCTATATTACAGCTCAGTAGATTCTGACAGTATTCCCTTAAAGGCAAAAAGAAATTGGGTCCTTCTTTACTATACTACTCTTTCATCCATTTTCTTTAAAATACATAAACTTCTAGTTACAACGTATGAGTATATGCACATGTGTATGTATGTAGCTATGTCAACTCACTCTGTGAGACAAGCAAGAGTAGCTCCTAAAAGCTCAAAAGACAATACTAGGGCCTCTGCTAAATCTCTGCAATTTCAGTATGCGTAAGATGACAGGAATAACTGTAGTGATGCTGAAAATTAGTAAACTATATAATTATTACTATGTATTTGCTACATGTCACCCTGCTTAATTCAATATCAGTAGCACAAACACTTCTGCTAAGTCCAGCTATAGGAGTAGATGCCTACTATTTTTCTCAGAACAATGCTTTGGAGAGGGACTCTGTGTTCCAGAAATGAAAATCAATATTATTAGTTTAAGCTCTGTAACTCTTTCTGCTACCCAGCTTTAAGTTGCCATCGTTTACTGAGAAAATAAAAGTGTATGTGGCTTCCTCAACTTTTCTTCCAACTTTTCTTCATCCAAAGGGAGAAACACAGTCATTACAATCAGTCTACCCACATCCCCAGACATGGCATCATCGTGCCAGGAAACAAACAATTTCACATGAGTTATAACTGATCCCGTAGTTCAGATAATAAAATCCCAAGTACTTTAAGGTAACTGCTCTGATAGGAGTACGGAGAAGAAGGAAGCAATGTGATGAATAGCTCTGTCTGAATATGACTCTGATGGAGAGTCACTCATAGCTATCCTGAAAGGCAGCTTTTTCATTGTTAGCAATGGGTCCACTTACAGAGCAAGGTGAAACACTACCATGGGGAATGGGAAACTAGTTTATTTAATGGGGATGAGACTAAATTAATCTAGTTTGTAAGTTAATCATTATAAATCATTTTCTCAGCTCAAACCATGGTTTTTACAGTGTTTCTTGTTAAATCTATTTGAATATTAAGCTGATGAGTGTAGCACAGAGAGGAAGCAATATGTCTGGTTTTGTTTTTAAAGTAAATGGTTTCCAAAGATCTATATGTGAATCCTGGAAAAGAATGGTTTTGATTTTCCCTTGAGAAATGGGCTGAAGCATTTTTGTCAATAGACATCCTTTTCAGATAGAAACCTAATTCATTCTGGCCCTGCTGAATGGTTTCAGAGCCATGCACCCTGGCAGCGATAATACTGTCAGCTTTACTCTCATATTAAATTCACACTTGAGGAGCTGTAGATGATGAATTTCAGATTTCTCTAACCCCTGATGCTCTTTTCAGATTTTGAGTAATTCTCATAAAGTAAAGCAAATGCTGCTGGACAAAGGAAGCTGATAAGGCTCTGAGCCTTGAAGTCATACAGTAAAACATTAAATACATATATATTGGCATTCTATCAATTAATCTATAGGTAGCGCAATGACTTTACTTTAGGCCAGTTTAATCAGATATTTTAACTCTCTCTCTTTCTTTTTAGGTATGTATATGTACCACTTTATACATATATATTTAGTTCAGAAATCCCCAAAGAGAATTTATGTTAACGTCAATTAAATAAACCAAGGAGGGATCTGGTATTCCAAATCCAGGATAATTAAGACACTGAAGTAAACTTCAGCTTAAATTCCAAACTCAGAAAAACAATATTTTCTCCAGTCTGGTATGCATTTGTCTCTGTGGGGGGAAGGAGGGAGAGGCAATTTCTCAGCTTTGCATATTTATACAATGGTTTGAACATTTAAACAAGGATGTGCCTATTCAAGATGTAAGCATGATTGCTTTGCACAGTGGCCTTGAGCTCTGTATTTTCTTCTATGGAGAGAGCATCAGAATGAAAGCCCCATGGTCAAAGGCAATAATGTGATCTGAGCAGGACTGGGCATGCAAAGCACAGTATTCAGCTCTGGAGAGGAGTCAGAAAAGTCAGTAAGGGGCAATTCTGGCAGAAGGGGCTAAAGCACAATTCAGAAACAGAGGTTTTCCACAGAGGAATTTGTATCCTATTTAATGTTTTTTCTTGTGCACGTTGGCATGGCACTACTAGCCTGTTGACAGCTTTCTTAGCTCAGCTGGCACAGTTGCTCTCTCTCGAGCCGAAATTAGGTTACAAAAGCAGGGTTAAAGCTTTGGGGTTTCCCATTCACCAAGGAAAAGAGAAAGAAAAGGCACATTGAGAATATACGGTCACCTGATGTTTCTGCTCTGCAATATGGCAGTTTTTTTTCCCTTCTCGGTAAAAGCCACAAATTCTCCCAAACCTTTGCAATGTCTATTCAGCTGATCTGTCCAGCAGAGATTTCTTCAGAACTGTGCATAGCGATTGATTACTGGGGAATAAACTTCCCAGTCTTGCCTCACCATAGGAACACGGCTGGATCTCAACCAGATTCTGCCAAGAGATTTTGCTTTTCTCCTTAGGCCTCTCTCTTTTCCTAGAGCTATACCCTGTTCCTGACTTGACTGAACGCAACATTTAGGCAGAGTACACCTTGAAGTCATTACAATGAATGGTAAAAAAAAAAAAAAGAATATATTGGTAGGTTTCAGATTGCTAATCAAGTCTAAATTAAATAACCTTACAATATTCACTCTTTAATACGTGTTGTTCAAGAGAATATTAAAATAAACATGACAACATCATTGCAGCATGATTTGTTTCAGTTTTGAGGAAATTTGGCTCAGTGGGGTAAGAAAAAATTCCTCAGCCATAAGATCCAGCTGTTACAACTAAAATATGGACAATGAAATCAATTCCTGATTAAAAAAAAAAAAATCTTAAGCATGTGTGGAGGTGTTTTATTGGAGCTTAGGGTGTGAGGGTGGTAGGCCTGTGAAGATTGGTCTTTATCTGCACATCAGAAAGACCTCTAGAACTATCCCCTCTGAACCTGAAATAAGCAGAGTGGATGCTTCACATCAGTTCCTGGGCACCAATGTTCATAGCTTTCCTTTCACGGTGCTCAGTTCAAGCTATGATGTCGCCTCACAAATCCAGCCACCAAAGACACAGACCCAATGTCTGTTTCAACTCATTTTGGCTGTAACATCATAGAATCTGGCTCCTAACCAGGGTGTCAGAAATACACGGAAGTACTGTTGGATGATACAATTTGTAGTTGTATTACGTATCAAAATGGAAAAAATTACAATTTTTTCTCAAAGGCCCAGATTCAGGTAACCTCATGCTAACCCCACACATAGAGGAAAGCTGAAGCATGCTTGATTATCTTAACCTATTTCTTAAGTCCAGTAGCAGCTAGGTTCTCTATACACCATAACTGTAGCTTCTGCGAAGGCAGTAGATGTTTCCTGTTGTACTGCACACAGCAGATGAGGGAAGCTCAGAACCAGACACACATGCAAATGCTGTGTTTGCCAATCAAATGGAAGACTTACTTACACCCAACAAGGAAATGTTGGGAGGGAAAAGAAATCTTTGGCATTAAAAAAAAATAAAATAAAAATGTCCTTCACACTGAGATGGTCCCTGCCAGCACCAAATGTAGGGGACCTTCAGATTAAGTTTCAGGGTGCTCAGGCTTGTCACTGGTACTCATTGCACTTGGACATCAAAAAAATAAAAATAAAAGGACTTCCTGTCGCTGAAATTATTTTCATTAATGAAAAGTAGTAATGAGTAGATATCCTGGGTTAAACTGGTGAACTGCAGCATTCTGGGATTAAACATCACCATTGCACAGCAATAATGAGCAGAAAACCACTGCATTGTAGTTCCTGCTGTGCATTTTACAACACGATCGTTCATTCACTCTCCTCAGCCTGACTACAGACAGTAATGGAGCAGCATCAGGACAGGACTTACTCAACAGTTGGCTCTTGTTTTGTGGTTTTTGTTTTTGTTTTTATTTCCCTCTCCACATTTTAGCAGCATGTGGCTGTTTATTTCCTGATCTAAGTCCTCTCTGTGTGTAAAGATGTTGCTAATGGCTAATTGTATTCATGCAATTCTAGGGAGGAATGCATTTCAGCATGAAATACACTGTATATCCTGCATTTATTCTTAATCAGGAAGCTCGACTTCTCAGGAAGTGTGCTGATACATCTCCTTTATTTTTATGTCTGGCAGTTTACGAAAAGAAAAAAAAATGAATTGGCAAGAACTCACTCTTTGCTAGACTGAGATTTTAACTCCTTCAGAGCCATGTGTTAAGGAAAGATGAATTGGTTTGAATAAGAAAGGCTTCTTGGTCCATTGTGCTCTACAAACGGAGAAATATGGTAGCCCTCTAAGGGCAGAATTTCAGACCAAAGTAATTTCTGATTTCAAATGCAAACAGGACTTTGAAAATGTAGATATCACCAGCCTCCCCAAAACTGAGGGATGGTATTGTAAGATTTCCTAATCTGTCTGCCAGCTAGATTTCTTGATCACAAGAACTTCAGGTGCAACACTGGAGTTGATCTGTATCTCTGCATCTCTTGTGGTTTATGTGTCCTTAAAGAGATGTACATAAACTGAGGAAATTTAGCTCTCTTTTCAAGTCAGGTACTTAAAAGGTCAAAGCCCCGAGAAATCAAAAAACTGACTCGTAGTGATCTCACTGGAGCTATGCCCTCATATACCACCTGAGCTGCAACTGCTGAGAGAAGCGGTTAACATTTTTTGGACCTTCTGTACCATGCACATAATTATTGAGAGATTAGAAAAGTATTTTTCTTAGTGAAGTGTAACTCAAAGAATAGGGATCTAATACATGCTCTTCTGAAGTCATGGGGAAATCTGCTATTGACTTCTGTGAATTTAACATCAGACCTGCAGTTAGGAAGGAGTTAAAGAAAGCAAAAATGGAGGTTTTCCTTGGTGTGATGCAATGGTAGATCTGCATATGTCATGCAAATGTCTGGCATATCTCTTTCTGCAATATATGCTTGAGGATATCTTGGTTTTAAATGGGTACAAGTTGGCGTGATTTTGATCAACATTTCTCATCCTATGACATGGGTACCAACTGACCAGGTGAGAACCTGCTCAGTTATTCACTTTCAGGATGGACTTGAGCAACTCTTAGAGCACCTTTTTAAATAGAGGTAATTAATCCAGTTAATTAACATCAATTTGTACAGAAATCTAAAAAAGAAATCTACTGTTCAGAATGGCAAATGTTGGTGGGCAGGCTTTTGCAATACCTACTGAAATGGAAAATGGGCGATATGACGGGAAAATGTGCAAATCTCTTACCTGAGAACCACGCACCAGAGGGTGCCCAGAGTTACAGTGCTGGAAACCACTTGAACACGTCCCTGCGAGTCTGACCTGTTATGGTAAGGAACTGAAGGTCATGTGGAAGCTAGAGTTACTCTCTCTTTCCAAAAGATTTTCGTAAGTATTCTCAAATAATCATCAGAGGAGTGAAAACAACCCCTAATAACATGCCACACTTTCAAATCTTTGTTTTGTCCCTGAGAATATCCATGACAATTTTTAGGTCCGGCACTTTGGGATCAGCTGTTTTTCAGTGTGGGGCCTTCATCCATAGGCATTTGTGAATAGAAGGTGATATATTTATTATATTGGATGGGAGTATAAAGCACAGTTAAGATTTGTGTGGATGATGATATTATGTGCCATTGTCACCTAGTAAGGTACTTAGAAGCAAGTTAAAAATATCTGGGCACATACAAAAATGTACAAAAATGTACACTGCATCCAGAGTAAAACCAAACGCTTTATCCTTACTGACCACAAAGAACATTTAATCACAGTTAATTTCTTTAGGCGATTGTGTGGCTCTATAGGTAGTCAGTCTCCAAAGAGAAGCCAAGAGGTAAAAATGTGCATTAGAATACAGGGTCAGAAACATTACGCTGAAAAAAATGAAGAGTCATGTTTATGTTTCTCAAGCTGAGAGGAAAATTCTTATTCCATGAAAGCATGCATAGTGGCAGCCAGAGAGTTTCTAGGAAAATCTTTGAAGATATGCTAATTTTTTAAGACTCCTTTAAAACACTTTTTAAAAAGCTTCTGGAAAATGCTCTTTTCAAAACTTGTTTATTTTAAATTTAAATCCCAAGCAAAATGATTTAGAGAACAGTAAGTTTCTGCAGAATTATGCAGGCAAGTCGGGAAATGCCCTAGTTAGGACTGTACTTCAAACTGTAACTCAGATCTGCAGTGTATACGCGAATATATATGTAACTCTACACATATACACAGCTGCATATATTTTGCCCTTCAGTGCTGATCCAGAAATGCAAATCAATTGGAAAGCATTTAGGGACTGAGAAAGGGCAGAGCTGGAGCATGCAGGGGGCCACTTGGCCAGCTGCGGCAATGCAGGAGGGAACTGAGGCACAGGTGGCCCCAGAAAGACCCCACTACTTGCTCTGAGGCCTTCCTGTGTTTAGAAGAAAATGCAGAGGATCTGAGCCACTGCCTTTTGATTACCTAATAGTGCTATTTCCACGAGACGATTTGCTGTGCTTCAGTAATATAGCCACCTCAAATATACATGATGATGCATTGTCACGAGCGCTTCTTAAGGCACAGATAGTGAGCGTGTAGCGGGGGAAGCATATAGACAATGCAAGTGCCTGCACACACTACATACTGCTACCCTTGTAGCTGCTCCTAGAACAAAACCACAACTCTAGATGATCTATGCTTTGACCGATAATCATATTAGTATTTATGGGAATTGCTGTGTAAAGTTACACATGGTGTTCCTTGCCAAAGGATCAATTTAACGTTCTGCCCTTAAGGTGCATCAATTGTCTGAATAGTTTCCTCTTTATAGACTTGGGCAATATGAGACTGCATTTTCAGATACTGCTGGCTGGGATCCAGTCTAGGATTCACAGATACATCGATTCAGAGAAGGAAATGAAGGAGATAGGGAGGAACAGGGGGAAGTACAGACCTGGCAGTCAGTGTCAGATAGATTGAATCAGTCTTCTATTAACCTCATTGGAGGGTCTATACCAACCCAAGACATGTCTAAGAAGGGGCTCTGAATGACTGAGTTCTGTTCCTAAGTAACCAAGAAGCTTGTGATATTTTTGTTCATCTGTTAATTGACCATTTAAGATTTTTCATTAGAAACACAGTTATGACTGTGTCTACTACTCACCAGATTGGCACCTGTCAAAATGAGACTAGCTTGGGTGTTGAAAGAGGCTCCATTCCTCTCCCCATCCCATCACCTTCAAGCTTCAGTTTCATTCCCTATGAACCAATGGGTTCATAGATCCACCCATTCAGATGGGTTAATCTATTTGGCAACTCATCCTCAGGATCTGGAGTGCCATTTTTTATGATTTCTCTACTTGAAGTGGAATCGCATTCAAGAGTGGTGCGTGTCCCTGGGTAACAGCCCACTGAGGCTAACTTTCCATATTCACTTTCCCCTGTAAGTCTTTATCTCAGCTAAGGATGGGAAAGTGATGATACTCAGTCTGGTTTTCCTCATTTGCACAGTGCTTGCAGAGCTAAAACAAGACCAATGTAATTATTGACAAATTAACAAGAAGGGGAGATAAGCTGATACATGTTGGACATTGGCAGGGAGGGAGATGTCATGAGCCATTAGACCATAAGCCAGTCCAGATAGGTCTGCTCAGAAAGAGACGTTTTCACCAGATTTGCTGATTCTTCCAGGTAGAAATCTTTTCTGTAGACTACTTGATTTCAGTGGAATTCGTACAGGAATGCTGCTAGAAACCTGTCTGCTTTTCCACTGTTCTTCTGCCTGGCTGGGTCGCTCTCCTTGTTGATGGCCCTTGGAGAATGGAAGTGCCAGTTTCTCAGTGACCTGAGATCCAGAGTGATTTTTGTGCCTGTGGATCTAAGGTTTTATTTCCTTTCATAAGGGGAGAGGCAACATCTCATGAACAGATATTGTTGATGTTCCTCTCTGCAAAGAACAACCCCTTTATGTTTTCACCACAACACAGCTCTCCATCAGATGCAGAAATTAGTTTGCTCAGCTCAGCTCTCCACCATGTCTCACATCCAGCTCTTCAAATAGGAAAAAGCAGAGTCTGGTGCTTAGCTGCCTAGAAAGAGGTGAGTGCATAGCCAACCCATTGGAGAACTTTGTATCAGTAAGGGAGAAAAAGAACAAAATTATATTGCCAGCTGTTGCTAAATGGTATGTGGAAAAATCAAACCTTTAAGATATGTTTGTGAGGTGCAACTGAGCTATCTGTAATATATACCACATGCTGCCTGATATGGTGCCAAGGCTTTACAGAATCATCTGCAAATTTAAGATTTCTTTTCTTTTCTTTTCTTTTCTTTTCTTTTCTTTTCTTTTCTTTTCTTTTCTTTTCTTTTCTTTTCTTTTCTTTTCTTTTCTTTTCTTTTCTTTTTTCTTTTCTTCTCTTTTCTTTTCTTCTCTTTTCTTTGTCCTTCTTTTGCTCATGTTTCATAGCAGATCAGGGGAAGGTAAAAAGGGCGTTTTTTTACTGACACTAACATCTTACTGTATGTCAGTGGTAAGGGAGTAATATAAACTTTTGTCCAAACACTTGATGTATTTGGTATTTATATTTTAAGGGTAAATTTCATGCCAGATATTTTCTCTCGCCAAAGGTATTTGCTCCTTTACATCTGCGTTGATGTTTCATAACAACAACAACAACAAAAGGAATTTTGCAGATGAACACATATGCATTTCTCCTCTCACTAATTGTTTTTGCCACCAGATTTGCATATCCACTCTCTGCTGGAAACTGAACTCTTTCCACCTTCTGGAAACTGAACTATCATTAGACTTAATCTTGTGGCATTTTATCCACACTGTGGCTCCTGGAAGGAAAGAAAATGCTGTAGTATGGAAAGGGCAGGGCAATGATAAATAAAAATGCGTGTAAAGTCAAGGTCTGTCTTCAGCCAAATGAGCTCAAAGAGGAAAATAGCAGTGCTCTTCTTTTAGAAAATCCATTACAGCATTCTCTCTCTGGCTGCAAAATGGCATGAGTGCTGCTGTTACATGTGTCTGCAGTCAACTGGAATTAGCAGAATGGGAAGAGCTAGTTAAATTCTGTGTACTGATTCCACAGCAGCCCAGAAGCCACTGGAAAAGCTGGCATGCTGGAAAAAAAGTGTGTCTGAGAGCGGTGGTAAAGGAGAAAGAGATCTAGCAAAGTTAATTTTGATTAAAATGTGTTCCCATTGTTCCCATTGTTGGAGGTTACATTTCTGACCTCTTACTGACATTCATGACTGTAAATGTGTATTTTCATGTGTGGCTGGAAGAGTCTGTCCTGTACATCAGTCCAAAGGAACTTACTCCCTTGATGATGATGGGCAGAGAGTAGCCTTTCACGGAGACAGCAATTACATCTGTGTGAATTCCTCCATCTACTAACAAGCTCAGCCTAAGATAATTGAAACCAATCTCTCTCTGAAATTGACAAAAAGTTAGTACTTCACTGAGTTGGCCGTATTATCAGTGACATGTCCATCCTCTCAAACATCTGAGAACACGCTCAGGGTGAACAAACACATTCAGGTTATGAATGTTGCCTTCAATTAGCAGCACTACTGCATGCAGAAATGGTTTCTGGGCTGTATTCATACTCCCAGCCATCTGTTACAATGGCATCCAGGCAGCTCAGAAATCCTTGGGTTTGCTTCATTGATGTACATGTGCCAAATAATAATAGGTTGACATGGGCAGGCTATCGTAATCCTGCAAGGGCCACTCCTCCTATTGGAAGTCTCAAGAAAAAGACTGCCAACCACTTGCCTTACTTGCATTTTAGTACCATGGTGATGAATGCTTAGAGAGGATCAAACACTTTGCTATCAGACGAGAAATCGGAATCCTTTCAAGCAAGAAAAAAAAGTCCATAATATTAAAATACTTAAAAAGTGCAAGCACATCATTTCATTGCATAGCTTGACTGTGAAGCCCATTTACTGTTATTTCTTGTTTCATTTGCCAGGATAACTTCCACAAAATCTATAGTTGCATTTGAAAAGAAGAAAAGTCCTGAAAATACTGCCCTGCAATGACAATATCAAGAACAATGTTCACAGGAAGAGCATTTAATAAAAGATCAATCAAATGGCACTTTGTATGTACTCTGTCAGTGAAATGCAGCCACCTCTGGGGTAGACCACGGGCGTTGTTGGACGGTGCACATTAGGAATACTGAACAGTGGAGAGAATCACATATCCATCGGAACAGAAAAGCTTTTACAGAAGCTGTTATCTGAAGACAGTCAACTCCGTTGACTACAGGTGTTTTATATGGGGTTATTTGCTAATCATAGCAGGGAAACAGATGCTCTCTCACTGGTCCCCTGTGTACCTTTGGTCTGGTCAGGCTTATTAGCACTTCCTCCAGGAAGACGGGCATCCTAGCAGGAGGAAAGATCCACTGGCTTTGATGAAATTTGCCTTCCAGCTTGTGTCAGTGTCCTCTTGCACTAAATACAAGCTGGTGGGAGAAGGAATCTTCAAGGATAGGAAGAAGAAGGTGGTGGCAGTAGGACTGGTTTATTACCAGACACAGACATCTGGGTTTGTGGCAGCTGAGAGGACAGCATGGCAACTTGCTTGCTAGGCACCAAGGTAGTGAAGCTTGACACCTAGAGATGCTAGTTAAGGGTGAAAGAATGAGCCAGCAGGTATGTAGGTATGCTGCTAGCAATGGTAGGAAGGTATGCTGTAGGATAAGGTCTGGCTGCTAAGAAGGAGAGTGAAGTCCAAGACCTCTAGGCTGACTTTTTCTGAATACTGCTAGTTTCCTGGCAGAGACCCTGGGGGCAGGTAGAGGTCCCAGGTACCAGTGTGTGGATAAGTGTGGGGGTAGAAAAGAAGGATTTAGGCCTATTAAGACCAGGGGACAGGAGGAACCTGTGAAGGATGGATGGGCTATACCTTAAAAGAAACAGATTCAATTTGCTAGTACAGGAAACCAAGGCTGAGGGTTCTAACAAGAATGGAAGATTTTTTACAGGTGACACACCCTTCAGAAGGGACATAGCTAATGCTCGTTTTGCCTCTGAAAAGGCCAGAAGGGAAAAAAATAGCACAATCCCAGTGAACAGATAAAATCACACTGCCTACAATGCCAGTAAGTGCGTGACAGAGCAAGGGCAGTATTCGCAAGTACATTTACACCAACACCAGGAGTCTAAAAATAGCATGGGGGAGCTAGAACGCTTGGCATCAAAGGGCAATCCTCGTCAAACCAGCACTGTGGGGATGTGGTGGGAGGAGGATGATCAGTGGTAGCTCTGCCACGCTACCCACCTTACAGGAAAGATGGGGGGGAACATACAGATGGGGGAGTGACGCTATACATGAAGTGTAATGGCTGAAATGTATCATGGGAAAGAAACTAATTGTAGAATTCTTGTGGGTTGGAATACTGCAATACTACTAATACCATGATCAGGCTGATGATAAAGTTTAGGAAATTCTATCTCAGATCAGAGAACCTGAATTTAGGACTGGTAACTGTGGAAGTCTTAAGCTATGTCTCCATAGAGTGAATAAATGCATCATCAGGATGAGACACTGAATAAATAGTTCCAGGAAGCACTTTAAGAACTTTTTCACAGAAACTTCAGGGGGTGTGGGACCTAGTTCTTGACATACTAGCTAAGGGGTGCTCTGTAATAATACCCATGATGACCCTTATAGATTTAACACTACAGTGGGAAAGAGCAAGCCAAATAAAGTCAAGCTGTAGCTATTCAATTGCAAATAAGAGAGCTATGTAAAATTGAGGGAATTGGTCATACATATATAAAGACCAATTCAAATGCCTTTCAGTAGTCTGGAGACTGTCCAATGATATTATAACAGAAACCCAAGTAAATGGCATAGCACAAGTGAAAAGGAGAACAATAAAACCCTGCATAGAAATAGAAAATATAAGAAAAGAGAATAGACTTATTAGAAATGTCAGGTAGGTTACCGCTAGACGGGCTAAAAGGTCTATACTTTAAAATTGAAATGTTGCTCAAATGAGGAGAACAAGAATGATCATAAAACAAGTCAGGTGAAATGTAAACAGGAAATTAAGAGGGCTAAAAAAGAACTTGAAGAGCACCTTGGAATGAATACTTATGCAGACAGCAAAAAAAAAAAAAA
>VXAA01001318.1:700231-722592 GCA_013399115.1 Anseranas semipalmata
TGAAGGAGCGGCGGAGACGCAGCGCTAGGGACTGACCGCAGCCCCCATTCCCCGTTCCCCTGCACTGCTCGGGGGGAGGAGGTAGGAGAGGGTGGACGGGAGGGAAGGTGTTTTAGTTTGCTTGTAGTTTCTCACTGCTCTAGTCTGCTAGTGAGAGGCAATAACTTATATTAATCTCCCTATGCTAGTCTGTTTTGTCCGTGATGGTAATTGGTGAGTGATCTCCCTGTCCTTATCTCAACTCTTGAGCCCTTTCCATTGTATTTTCTCCCCCTCTTCCTTTGAGGAGGGGGAGTGAGAGCGGTGTGGTGGAGTTCAGCTGCCCAGCAGGGTGAAACCACCACACCCAGACCTGGAAAAACCTGGAAGGGGAACCATACTTATTTACATTAAGCTACTTACATTTTAGTACCCCTGATCTTTCCTTAATACAGTCATTTCACCACCATCTTCATGATGTGTTTTGATAACATGAACAACAATATACAACTTAGTATCTTGGGTAGGCTTAGTAGAAGGTAGGAGCTGCTAAATTTACTGACCCACTGAGTCAAAAGGGTACCTTCGAAGTTTGATCTGCTTACTCTGCAGTTACTAAATAGATTTGGAGGAATAATTGATATAAAGGGGAACTATGCGTCTGGTAAAGAAAAGGAAAGGGCTTTTAGTACATCTCCAGCAGTAAACTGGTTGTGCGAGTTCATAGGCAGTTGAGGAGCCTGTTTGAGATACTGATTTTGGAGCAGGGTAAGAGTACAAGTAGGAGACCAGTGGAGGAAAAAGAGAATCAAATTTATATACAAAGCTTGCATGCTGCTTATACAAGTTCTTCCTCAGGCTTTCTGCGGTACCCGTGGAGCAGTGCTGCCAAAGCTTAAAATCTTGAGGCTTTTAAAAGGTTTTCCATTAATGCTGTTCTCTCCTTCAACATCTTGTGGAGTCTGGCCGTCGCCTCAGAGATGATTGCCATTTCCACTTATAAACTTGAGGACTGAGGAGGAAAGCTGGCAAAAGCAATGTAGCCAGCTGTTACAGCTTTGGGGAGGAGAAGGGGTAGGGACATCAAAAAGTGGGGTCTGCTCCTGAAGTGCTCCTTAAAGCTGCAGATTCATGGCTCCAGGAGGAGCGTCAGTATCTTCAGGGCAGCAGGGAGAGAGGAGCAGTTAGAAAACCTCTTGCTCCCTTCTTTACAGAGAAGCTTGAAAACACAACCCTGGAGGCTCCTACAGGAGGAAGGAGATGAAGGATAGATTTGCCTCCTTTTGCCGTAGGGAAGGGTTTGGTTTTCCAGACAGCAGGCACTGAGATAAGACTTGTGATTGTTATGAAAACCTGCTTCTGTGACACTGAGGCCTCCTCTGTTCTTCATGACTTTTTTCAATGCCACGTAAAAGGAAAGAAGCTAGCCAAACTATGCATGAAAATACTTCTAAAGGGTTCTTGCAACTTTTCTGCCGTATTTCACCTTTTTCCCAATTGAAAAATAAAAAATAAAAAGAGGATTTGGAGAGTGGAGAATGTGGTACAGAGCAGTAATTGCCACAGCACACCTAGAATCAGCCGCCAGGAAGACAGGGAACTGTACCAGATGCATCACTGGTCTGTGCACTGTCAACCTTTATTAGACTCTACAGTAATGCGAGAAAGATGAAAGCAATCTTTTGTAGTCTCTCTTCTGAAAGGATTGAACCTCCTCCAGTGCTGCAGTTATGTATTTTAATGAATATAAATTTGAACAGGACGGATTAGGCCATTAAGACAAGAGCATGGAGTTCTTCCCATTTAGAAGGAAAACAATCAAAACCTGAAGTTTGGACTCATCATTCAAGCTGCAGCACCAATGCACTTTAAAGTAGACTGTAGTAAGAAAATTAATATTCCTCTCCCTTACCTTGGCACTCCTCCATCTGCATATTAAGCCTGTGGGCTTGTAAAGAACAGACTTTCCACATAAATATACAACACGTAATTCAGTATGTGAGGCTGATTCTTGTGATTAACATATTAATTTTAGTCCTGTTGATCAACGATCATGTCTCTTGCCGTTCTGCATTATCTGTCATTTCCCAGGGATGTTTGCTTGCCTAAAGAAGCCATCATTAAGCAGAATGCTGCTAAAATGCTGCAAAAGGTCTTGAACTTATGTTCTTTACTTTGGCCCAGATCTCAAGGAAGACTTTTTAGTGGAGTTGAAGGGATTTCCTGTAGATCCTAAGGATGACCAGTCCCTAGGCTGGATGCAGCCACCTCTGCAGTACTTCTTGGTTCTCCCTGCACTAAAGAGTCCCCATACTGTCTTACACCTCTAAAAACCCTGCAGAGGAAAAGTTAGGGTAGTAGACAAAGCTCTACTGCTGAGTATGGAGCCTGCTTGTCTTCCCAGATAAAGGAAAATGCCATTGGGAGTCACAAATACAGTACTTGTGAAATGGCATCAGTAAAAAGGAACGCCTAGGCACCAAGTCCACAACATTGTGCCTACTGTGATAGTGTTTAGCACAATTCCCATTCACAAATAATTCATGCTGATCATCTGGATCAGCATCACTCTTGATGTTCTGCACACTGCTCTTCCTCCATTCATTCATTAACTGCTTAAGCCTGTTTAACCATGCTAATAATATGCAAAAAAAGGTTTTGATTTACAGGGCTATCTTCTCAATATGAACGTTTTCAAGTTCATTATCAATTGCAGAATGTGGCTCCAAGTGAGATAAAACCTTTGGCTCATGAATATTGTTATTAAAGCTCTGCATGCTAATGAATTGGGCTTCTGTATTTAGAAGCCAAATAAAAAGTGAGCCTAGGTGAATCAGTGTGTGCTCTACTACTGAGCTATCTTGATCTCATACAGTGACACTACTGATCCCTATTTAATCATACAAGATGACAGTACTGAAAGGAGATAAAAAGGAAGAACTGGCATCTACGACTAGGTAACAAATCTGAAAGCTGTTGCAGTTCTGCTGGGAGGCTGGGGAGCGTGTGCTGGATAGAGAGGCTATATTTTCCTTTAAGGTTACAGAGGTTTTATGGCTACTGGATTTGGACCATCGTGTCCTATTGGTCCTGTCTCTGACCTTGCGCACAGCTCTGCTTGGCATGCAGAGGCTAACCCGTGTCTCCTCTTGGCCGAAAAACCGAGGAGCTTGGTCGGGCCGAGCCACGGGGCCAGAAGAGGAGCGGGGCAGAGCAGCCACCGCGCGTGAAAGCGGGAGGGAAGAAGAAGCGGCGGGCGCTGGTGCAGCCGCTCTGTGGGAGCCGCAGCGTTCGTCGCAGGGGTGCCAAAGGGAGGGCGCAAGCCTCCCGAAGCACGTTCCTGTCTGCGGCTCCGCACAGGAAGCCTCGACTGTTCCCTCCCATATGGTGCTGGAGCTAACATTAGAAGCGTTCAGCTTGCGTAAAGCACCAGTTCAGGAGAAAGTAACGAGGCTGTTCCTAACAAACGCGAAATTCTTCATCCACTTGCCCCCGCATGCCATCTGCCCGGTTCGTCACCCGCGCAAGGGCAAATTGGAAGCAATCCCAGGGCAAACAGCCCGGCGAGAGGGAAGAGAGCAGAGAGGAGAATCTGTCCCCAGGAGTCCTGCCGGCACCATTTGTCAGACTGGTGTCATAATTAACCGTGGAAGCGCTTCTGCAACGCCCGTCTCAATGGTATGCGTACTGATGGGCGGCTTTCTGCTGCCGTGGCAAATAGCGTGGCCGGTCAGCCGGGCATTCACGCCTCCAGAGGAATGCTGGGGTGTCAGCTGAAATGGGCAGGGTGGCCAGCCCGAAGTCCTGGCCATGTCCCTCTGCTAGGCAGAAACACAGTCATCTGGGATGAATAAAGGTGAGGTGGTCTTTACTGCAGTTCACAGACTTGTTTTTTCCAGCTGTGAGTCTCTCCTTGCTTGCTTTGCCCCATTCCCTCTCTTTACCAGCTTACTCCAGGGCTCTCAAGGCAAATTCTCCTTGGTCAAAATGTTTGCTTGTGACTCGGTATTATTTTCAAGCCCAGTTCAGGAAAGTCAGATCTTCTACTTTCTGCTTTCAGCACAAAAACTGGCATGCAAGAGATCCAGCATTAGGGAGCAGCCTCCATTGGATCCTGGCACGGCGTGGGCAATGCACGTGCCTGCGTTGCAAGCAGCGGTAGGATTTCCTGTGCGATCCCCTTATCTCCACGGGGTGCACCATGCTTTCCTGAGACCTGCAGGAGGGAGGATCTTCCCCCTCACACAGACACTCTGCAGTGCGGCGGGCTGTGATGGAAGCTGGATTTCTGTAAAGCTGCCCAAGAACAGCACAGGAGCTCTTACGCCCCTGATCAGCTGGACGGAGCTGCTCCAGTTGGCCGGCTGCAGCGCACGTTGCTGTGGTTGACTGGTGAAGACAACATATCCCCTAGACAGAAATGTTCTTGGTTTTTAATAGCTGTACTAGAGCTCACTGTGTCACAAACACTAATAGCTTGCCCTGCCCTCTCGCTCCTGTTGTGGGCTGTATTTGACTTCAAGGCAGATTGTGTTTGCTATTGGTTGTGGGCAGAAGCTGGCATTTTCTGTGAGGCTGGTGTGTTATCTCTAAAGTTTTACACCACTGGACAAAATTATAGCAAGCTTTTTGGAGGTGAGAAAGCAAGTGAGGCACTATACTAAAGTACATAAAAAAAGCAAGCAACAGTTTGTCTCTCTTGAAGCTATTCTCAATATGCCCATCTTCTGTAACTAAATGGATAGGAAACACCGTTAGAGGTAAGTTTAGAGATTGCTAGAACTCATCTGCCCGAGGGACAGCTCCCATGACTGAACGAGCAGCGTTTCCCTGTGTTTTGGAGTCTCCAAATACAGGAGTTACACAGACAGCAGACAGCAGGAGGAGCGAAAACAATCAGGTGACAGCATGTCCCATGGTAACGAAAGGTTCTTGAGCAACTAAAGTCCTGTTTGTAAATAATACAGATTATGCTTTGCCAACCTCAAAGACCAGTTGGAGTCAGAGCCCTTCCAAGAAGCTAACATTCCGGGGAGAAGAACATCCCTGGTGTTGTGTGGCTCTCCAAGTTTTAGCAGAGACCTTGGTTCCTACTGCAAATCTTCCCTTTCCTTCTGTCTGGATACACTTACCTCTTTCTTGCCGTAAACTTGATTCGTAGCTCTATTCCAGAAAGGGCACGTCAGATGGGGAGGTAAACAGGCGTAGAAGAATGATGAGTCTTTTTGCAATATCATCACCTTGGCAAAGGAGGAAGACAGTCTTATGAAGCCTGTTGGCTACTTGTTCATGAATTGATGCTGTTGTATTAATGATGGAGTTCCAGTCTAGTTTTCAATGGCTCCATAAAATAGCTAGTCATAGCACAGTATAGAGAAAAAAAGCAAAAGCCTTGTGTATGCAGTGACAAATAAATAAGCAGAAAAGTCAAAAAGGAACTAAATCAAGTAAGTTAGCATCTACTTGAGAACCAGTCACCAATTCCATGGCTGGAAAATGCTGAAGTGGCTACAATTCATATTTTTCTGTTTATAGGAACACTTCACCTGCTTCTCCAATGGACTTTTAGAACATAAAGCACCTGCTCTGTAAATATTAGCCTCTAAGGATCCACTGGGACTCTCTATTTGCAGGCTGCAAACCTTTACATATTGGTATGCAGGGGTCTTGGATTGCACAAAATCCTTTCCTCTCACAATGCTGCTGCTTTTCCTCCAAACCCTTTAAGCCACGCTGCAGATTTCATTGTTTTGCTCTGATAACCTCAAGAGGTGCTGTTAGGCAACAAATGAAGAAAAGCAAGGAGGATAAAGATGTGTGTATTTCTGAGAATATTCTCAAGAGACTCCCTTTGAGATAGTAGCCGACAGCGATGAATGCCTTGGTCATACAGACCTTGGGAATATCCAAGACATAACTAACTGGTACACAATAAAACCCTGAAGAGCAAAGATTTATTAAAGGGGCAAGGTCTTAGCAAGAATGGAGTGCTAATGAGGGAGGAAAGCCCAGGAACTACTCTTGTAATGCTGCTTTTAAACAAAAATACAGAGCAGGATCTGACCGAGTATATCCAGGCAACCATTGCCTTTTAATCTTGTTATGACATTTTTTTTTTTTGTATGAAGATTTGAAAGAACTATGGGAAAATTGTTCATAAAAGCTACTAACCATGCAGGCAGGTAGGGTACAGTTAAACTACATGCTCCTGATGCGTGACTTAATGCATTTGAATGACATTCAGCCCTAGACACGGTGGCTTCTTGCACTTGCCACTGGACATCAACCAACCCAGCCAGTCAAAACTGGATTATTTTATCACAGTCAATGAGCCAGTAAAATGCTATACAGTATAACTGGGGATTTATTTATTCTCTCTGCTTGAATGATTTGCTGGTAATAGCTGCAGCTGTCACAGACAGGCATATAAATGGGCTTGGAAGTTCAAGAGCCTGCGTGCTGGAATGCCTCGCTAAAGCGGGCATGTGGGAACGTGAGCTGTGACCCACTCCTGCTCATACAAACTGCAGGAGGAAAAACTTGTAAAAAATATATATTTTTCTATTCTATTTCCTTTGGTTGTTTGCTAGAGTTATCTAGGGGCTTCTTTTACTTTGAATTTGATCTCTTAAGAGGGCTGGTATCAAGGAACAAAGCTGATGTTCTGGGCTGCTCTTCTCTGGGAGCTACTGGCCATCCTGAGACGCCAAAGAGAAGCAGGTGAACAGGCAGCAGCAGAACAAGTGCACGGTGCAAGGGCACCTAACCGCTGGTAAGAACAGGTGGATTTCTGAACTGAATAGTTCAGTGCCTGGTCTGCTTGATGACCTCCTAAGTCCGGGTGATCTCGCTGTTGAGACATGGTAAGTGTTTTAGGCGGGATGACTGCAGTTTCTGACACCAATTTCCTGTACACATGACCCCGAGTAGCTATGGTACGCACGTACTGCTTTGGCTGTAATCCCGCCCGAAGCACCTCAGCTATTCTGAATGGCTGCGCTGGGATTTCTTACTGGAGCTACGCCACAGTACAGAAGAAAATGGATGATCAGTGGGGCCAAAAGACCAAGGCATTTGAAATAAAACTTCAAAGGCATATGGCTGATTTCTGTGTTTAACTGCCTAGTAACAAAGAATGTGAACAGCTGGCCTATTAATTAAAAAATGGGCACCTTCCTGCAAGCACTTAAACATTCAAATCCATTCTGGTCAGTTATCTGAAAAGCACCTGCCCTCAGGAGAGGACTCTGTGCTTTACACTACAACCGAATGCAGGTGCCCAGACTCTGGGGCAAGGTGGGATGTTGCATTGGACCCCATGGATTAGTTCCTGGTAGCTCCTTGCTAGGGAATTACGGGGTCTCAGCCAAGCCCCCTAATCCTCTCTTTGCGCTCTGTAATTGGCTGCTGCGCTAACCCAGGATTGTGCTGCTCCTACGCTCCGCTGTAAAATGCTATTTTTCTGTCAGGGACCGTGTTGTGGGTGACTTAACTGTGGGAAGAGTTGGGGACAAACTGAAGTGTAACATGCCCTCTCACGCAGCTAAGTGGACAAATAAGTAAACAAAAATAGACTGCACAATGAACTACAGGGCTTCTGTTGGGACCCGTCAGCAAATCTGTATAAAGCATTTGAGGATGACAGACAGAGCTCTGCACCTTACAGTTCACTTCTCTGTGGGACGCTGAGCCTCCTACTGGTGGGAGAGCAGATGCAGCTGGCAAGTGTCCTCTGTTAAAGATGATGAAAGACCATGCCGTATACCAAGCACTTGGATGTGGGATCAACTTACAGCACATCATTTAAATAAAAACAACAGTCCAGGTTTATTCTTGGTCTATGGCCAATTTAGGGTAATTTCAGTAGGTACTGCTTAACACTTGAGGAGTAGTTTCAATGTTTTTTCCACTATCTGCTGTACTTTGAAAGCACGCACTTCATTAGTATAGGTTAGTTAAAACATGGTGACTTGTATAACAGAATTTATTGAAATACCATGATTGCAAGGAATTAAGGAAGCTGGGTATGACTGCACCTATGATAGATGTCAGAAAGTACCTGGATTTTATAACACTTCAGCAAATATTTTATCAAGACTCTCAGTGCACATCATAAGCAACCAGGTAATTGCCCTACCCATTAAGTCATGAGTGGTGCTTTGGGAAGCAGAATTGTGTGAGACCAAAGGCAGACCTTGCCCAGGAAAACCAGACTGCTTTCCTGTCTGTAAAGAACAGAAATTTAAGGGTGGAAAGCTACCCAAGCCAGAAGAAGAAGAAGCCAAGATATCCATGGATGACTACATAGACCTTGCCAAATCATTAACAGGCATTGGCAACGATGGGAAACGTGAAATTGTTCTTTGCATGGTGGGATTTGGTTGAGGTGAAGCAACGTAAGGCAAATTGGCCTTGATGTTTACGAGCATGCCTTTTTTTCTAGTTTAAAAGAAACCGAAATAACTGAGGCAAGGACACCACACTCAGGCCTCAGCTTGTATTAGGGGCTGCGGTTTTATCTGTTGCAGAGCCTGACACTAGCATGCTGCACAGGCAGAAATCCCCTCTTGATCACAGTAGCTGATATGCCACAGCATGTATGCTCAGAGTCTTGTTTTTTCTTCCCAGCTTCCCAAAAAATAGCTCCACAGCAGAGTGCTGGCCTATCCTGCAGCATTCTTCTTATGTGCCCGAGGTGCTTGGTTTAGGCATTTGTTGTATAAATGCAACTTCTCTTGGTCTAGTAACTACTTACTGAGCCACTTAGTTTTCTAAACTTCTAGCTGGGTTTTCTAGGCATGCTTTAATTAAAAAAAAAAATATTCTAATTGAGTTGGCAGAATAAAGAAGTGTTGTAAGGAGAAATGTACCTTGCTACAAATTTCACTTTATAAAACATTAGGTTATTATTTGTGGCCTCTAAAGCTCCTAAGAAAATTAAAGTTTTCCTTTTTCTTTTCTCCCCTCTTACCTGTTAGTTTTTGCTGCTGCTAATTCTGTTATTCTGGTTATTGATTGTCACCGATTCCTACCCAAACCTGTCTCCTGAAGATCCTTTGGGAAAGGAATGTTAAGATGTGAGGTCATACGACAACGTGAATATGCACTTCTGTGTCCTGGGACACGTGGACTTTCTTCTACTAACGCATGACACAGAAGAGCAACCTCTTGCTTTCATACCTAAGGTTATGTAGTTTACCCTGTAAATACTCTGCAAAGATCAAAAAGTTGAAAGAATACAATAAAGCAGCAAGTAAGACTCCAACACAAGTGCATGAAAATGATGCAAAATATGTCTCAATGTCGGACAACTTTTTTCTTGCATCAGAGAACTGTACAAATATGTACTGTGTAACATAACAAACGTTTGTTTGGTAAAGTCGCTTTTAAAAGCTGGTTCAATGATCCCTTTTTACTTTTGGGACAAGTCATATAACTTTACACTGGCAAGTGTTGACTGCTTTAGAGGGGAATGATTCTGACCCTTTTTGGCTCAGCTAGCATTTATTATGGTGCTTTTTAGTCTTGTACCCTAGACGTGTTGAAATCCTTACCACCAAACTGGTTGCAGGTCTCCCATTACTGCTAGTAGTGCACCTGCAGTGCCAGGCTGCTGCACCTTACTCAGCTTACTATGGGATGTAGTGGGCGAGACAACAGAAACTTCCTTTGGGGCAGACTCATGAAAAAAAGAATCATTTGACTTGCTCTGACACATTAAGTACGATCAACTGGTCATCTCAACTACCCAGGCTCTGCCAGCTGCAGGGCATCCATGACAGTCTCGTGACAGTTATTTTCCAGCTGCAGTGTGGTAGGTAGTTGGATTAAAGCAATTAAACACTAAGCTTCAAAGCTTTTAAGGTGCATTTTTCATTTTCAGCAAGACGTGCCCTAAAGCTCATCTCTAACATCTCATCTATTACAGGTCCTGATAGTATAACCCCACTTGTGTCTCTGAAGTGCAAAGTTTTCCGCCTGCAGCTTTATACAGAGAGTGTGCAGGAAGGCAACCAAAGCCTGAGCAGACAAAGTCCATTAGCACAGGATGCCTCAGCTTCAGTAGATCAAATATAGCTCTTGAAAGTTGTAGCGAAGAATCTCACTCTGATGCCCCTCAAACATCAGATGTTACTTGGGCAGTGGTCCAACTCCTTTATATTTCAGGCCCTCTGCCTTGTGGAAACCAATTAGGGATCAATAATGCACTCTTAAAGCGAGCGCTCCCTTTAAATAGATCTTTACTTGTTGACTTGCAACTTGAGTGTAACAAGCTGTGATGATGTTGTACGTATCTGACTCGCCTGCATCTCTGCCACTCTACAACCCCATAAGCTTCTCCCTCTCTCCTAGCTTCTCTCCTCCAGATAATGGGTGCATGCTTTCCCTTCTAGGACTACTTTGATTGCTTTTAGGTAACTTACATGTCCAAGAGAGCTATTCCCAAAAGGAGATGGCGGATGTACTGTATCGGCTTCACCAGTTCTTTCATTCTGCTGATTCATCCTGCACTGCCCAATGCAGCCTCAGGACTGCTTCAACATCCAGCTATTACTGGACAGCAAAGCAGCAGAACCCCAACCTTGCCCCAACTGGGATACCTTTTCTATGCTCCTTCCCAGCCCTTCCTACTGTCAATGCACCAGCTTGAGAAGGGATCATCTCCTTCTTCGGAAACAGCACACTCACTATATTATAGTCATACCAGGAAATTCTTGCCCCAGAGCACCCACTCTGTCCAGGGACTGTCTCAAATCTACTTGGGATGCCTCTAGACTTTACTTTCTTGGCATTCTGACACTAAGAGCCAGAAAACACAAAGTCAGAGCAGGAGAGTTCAAGTGCAAGGCTAAGTTATAGCTGGAATCCTAGCTCCTTGATGAGAACCACCATCATCTGGAATTCCTTTAGGGAACAAAAACTGCCCTCTGCTATCCTTTGTACAATTTTTAGGCTGGAGAGGTAAGAGACTGAACTGTAACGCTATGAAACATGTTTAATAAAAATACTCTCAGATGCTTTGACACAGCTGGAGTTACCTGTAAGCTGTGCAGACTGTTGCTGAATACTGCAGATAATCTGCATACTTGTTCTAACTGCCCTTTGCTAGCAGTGCTCTCCCTGGACCTAAATAAGGATATTAATAGCAATTAACCTCACAGAAGTCAGTGCTAATCTTAACGTTAGTGGTGAGCTTTGCCTCCTCACTCTACCAGTACTCTGCATGAATGTACTCTTACTAGACTTTCTTTTCGTAGTAAACACAATTCTGAGAAAAGCTTCCCTATGCCCTCTGCTGGTTTTCCAAGGTATCCATTTTCATCTTGGAGTTAAAGTTCTTCCTCTAATAGAGCAGTAGGTTTCCCCACCTCTCCTCCATTTTCTTCTGACCAAAGTGCAGTAAGCAGTATAGCACAGAGTCATAGGTGTATACTGTACAAATTGTCTCCGTCAGCTTCCCTGTGACTCGACAAATTACTACCATTTTTCATGTTGCATTTCTTTCTGAACCAGACAGTTGAGGACATTCAGGCAATTCATGAGCAGCAGGATTCTTTGAGTGAGTTTACACAGAGAACAGTAGTTTTATTTGGTTGCCCTCTCCTGTTAAAACAAAGGGCAGCAAACTCCATGCACCTTCAGCCTCAATCTTATGGACTCAAAGCCATTTGTCGTTTCTCATCAATTATCTCTTTGTATTTCTGCCTTCACTGCCAAGCTTCTTAGCACCCACCTCTAAGACTTTAGCAACTATACTGTTATGCTCAAGGCTTTTCCAGGACAATTGTCCTATCCTTAATATAAGTTCCAGATATTCCAGAAGTGTTTTCCGAAAGCTACAGACTGAATACTGCTCTGATGCTCACTGCCGACTAATGCTGGTATTCAAAGCATGTTCAGCAAGCTTTAAGTTAAGATTCTGGTTAAGACGTCTGACCCTTCCATTTCTACATTTTTATGGCACTTTGTATCACTGTATGTGTAGAGACAACCTAACTTGTCCATAGACATAAGACCCTTTGACAGTAATCTCCAACTTTGAAGAAAAAGATGCAAGCAGTTTCAAGAGCCAGACACTGACGCCTGAGAAACTTAAGTAGGAAATACCCTCAGTGCTAGAAATCCATACCATAATGGCAAGTCGAGATACACAGTACAGCCAAGTTATGAGTGTAATAAAGGAGCTGATGTCTTAAGACACACCTAGCTTGAGTCACACAGGAGTAAGATCTAGTCTCAGCTAACTCAGAGTAAAGTCCAGAAAGCCAGAGCAAACCCTCTAGGATAAATTCAAATGTGAGCTAGATACTGCAGTGGATACACAATGGCAGAAACTCTGCCTCGCCATGAAAAAGGAAGATGAGAAAGGAGGTGGTTGACTAATCAATCCAACTTAAAGTTTTGGATATGAAGATAGCTTATCTTTTTTTAAAATTCTCTCTGCTTCAGTTTCCCTTCACTCAAATCTGTACCTTTTTAAGGTATTATTCAGTTGGTTTAGAAAATGCTGCATCAAATCTGTATCCTGCGTTACCATCCAAGTTCTGTCTTCTCTGTAAAAACAGGAACGGCAGAAACCTTCCAAGGCAGCAGAACTTACTAAAAACAAAAACAAGACCCAAACAAACAAAAAAAGAAGGACACCAAAATCCATACAGCAAAAGTACACAGCACACATCCATCGTGAAATGATCACTTTCCTAAGAGTCTATACACCACTCCTTCAGAAGTGCTGCTAAGCTGACAGTACTACTTTTTCTGAACTTACTTCTTAGGAAGACTTAGTGGATTATTTTAAGAGGTCAAAATGCAGTGTTATTACAAAAGTTCTTATAAATCTCCCCCACTATTTCCAGTCATATTATGGACACATCATTCAAAGGAAAGAAGAAAAACTTGCTAAAATCATGCCAATCAAAGCCACTACTAGGGAGTCCAGAGTAATCCCAAAATACGGAAGTGCAACTTGACTGTAAACAGCTGCAGCTAACCTTCATGATTAATGGACAGGCAAACAGCAGTCTTCCTGTGGCATACACTTACAGCGTCCAGCATATTACAGCTCAAAGGTTTCACAAGCTAGCATACACGTCTGTGTGTAATTGCCCACCTCTTTATGTGAAGGTCAGAAGAACTGGTAAGGTCATGGAAGCTTTTAACATTTACAACACCAGGACCAACACTGGTGCCTGAGCTCTTTAACAAGCAAGTTTTCTCTACATCTGTCTGCAACAGTTTGCATGCTCAAGTGGGAGAGCATGGTTTTGGCAGGAAGGACGCTCCATTCTAGCCAAAACATGTCTCAGGTCACTTTCCTTCAGCAAGATCATACGAAACACAAGTTCTCAATGGGAAAAACAAAGCTGACATCAACAGTAACTTCAGAGTTTTAATCAGGAAATTTTTCACAAATCATCAGAAGTTTGGATTGACATTCACCTACATGTTATGGTAATTTTGAGCAGTTTTTAGCTAATGAAAATTCATGAAATTCAACATAAACCAATTGCACTGTAAGTCATTAACCCAGCCCTCAGCTGGAGCATTAAGCAAGTACAATCAACTTCAAGGGACAAAATTAATCCTGGAGTTATGTTTTCCATCACTGCATTTCTTCAAACAATTATCACTTAACATTCCCAGAATCTCTGCTCTCAATTTTTCACCTCAACAGTGCCAGCTAGAAGTCCAAAATACCCAGCTAACTTATGTCTGGCACCAGAAGTAAACACTTTCAGTACACTTTATTTATTATTTCAGGCTTGGATCCAGAATCTTCTCTTGGCCTCAAGTGTTTTGCAGACTTGGAAACTGAAGATATTCAGACAAATGGCAATGTCAACTGCCCCCTATAAAGGTACTGCACAAAGATGGGCAGCAAGACTATGCGTGCATCCTTATTCATAGCTGTAATTACTTTGCCACATATTCCATTTAAGATATTTTCATTTTAGGCCAACCATCATTGTTGTGCTCCCTGAAAGACATCTCATAGACAGGGAGGCACACCAGCATACATACTGCCATTTGTTACGTACCAAATCCATTTTAATAACAGAATCCACGAGCCAGAAACCATTAAACCCCCCTTCCCAAAACCAGTTTGATGCAGCTCTCTGGGGTACTCAAAATCTGACTTGTGCCCGGAAATGCATCTGCTTTGTAGCATTGTTACTCATTCCTGTCTTGAGCATCCACTTTGACTTCATCCTCTGCAGGTATTGCATATCACGCTGCTGAGCAAGGACTGCCCCTTCAGAGAGAAAGGAGGAAGGGAAAGAGGGATAAATGTTTGTAGGAACGCTACTAAATTGCAAAACTGCTAATCTATCCTTCTAAACCAGCAGTTAGCTGTATGTTTTCTCTCCATACTGGCAAGCTTCTTTTCACTTTTCTCTTGGGAAAGGCCAGTCTCCTCTGAACACCCACAACTGTGGTGAAGGGAAAAAGTTGTTTTGCATTCCAGTGTGCGATTCATTTATTTCAAAAGTGGATATAGATCACATCCCCGCTCCCCAACTCCGAAGTACTCCACTTGTCAAAAAATGCTTTATGTTACACATTAAATAGCAAGAGTAGTGGCTTTGACAGGCAGAGACAGGATTATTACCCTAGAAGCCAACAAATATTAGGAATTCACCAAATGTCACAAACGTGCTGATGAACTGAAGGGCTAGCACAGAAGCTGCAATGGATTTTAGACACAACCCGCTTCCTCTAACTTATTCTGCTTGGATGGCAGGAATGTAGGGGAATTGGGTGGAAAACAAACTAAAACCCCACAAACGCGAAACAAACCTGACTTACATACTTGTAGAGTGATGATATCCTAGACCATTATCATCTGCCAAAACCTCAAATTGGCACTTACCTGTCTGGCTTGTCCAGCCCAAAGCTCTGTACTGCTGCAACACCCGACCCACTGCTTTCTTATTTTTCGCAACAGCCACCGTTCTTGAGAGACCAAACCGTTGCTTGTAGTATCTCATTAACGAACGATGACCCACTCTTGCGCCTGCCCAGAGGAGGAGACATCTCATTATGCATAATGATGCAGTTTCTGAAATATGGCAGTCAAGCATGTTGTGAAAACTGTGGAAAGGTCAAATGCTGAGAAATGCTTTTAAAAGGCTGCGGACTTCAAAAATCTTTAGGACTGTTATAAACTGAATACAATTACTATAAGATCTGCTGTAGTGCAAGTTACGTTAAGGAAAAACACCAAACCCCAACCAAACCCTGAAGAACACTCTTCAAGAAGGCCTTAGCTCAAGTAACAAACAGGTAGTTATCAGAAAAAAAAAAAGGTTTAATTAGGGGAATAAGCAGAAAGGCAATGCTGTTTCGAGTAACCACTGAAGACATTGGTAACATTGAAGATGATCTCCTTTCTGTAACTGCATAGTTAGCCGCACTTTTCAGAATGAAAGGGCTGGCGTCCCCTCATACAAAGACATCAGAACAAAAAAAAAGTGTGCCAAATCCTCAAATACTCTTACAAGGCAAGAGTAAGGTTGTTTAAAGAAATTAATTTCAGTGAAGTAGTTTACTGAATCTGTTGCCAGTGTACCAGCTACCTCTCTGCAAAAAAAAAAAACCTACACTAGATAACGTAAGTTATAGTCTCTCCACGTTGCGCTAAAGCAAGATAAGGAAACTCTTTCAGTGTATCATGTGAGTCACATGTTGATGAAGAGGTCAAGTAGCCAAAGGAACCTCGTGCCCCAAACCACGTATATATTAATGCCAAAGTTAAATTTAAGAAAAAAAGTGAGGGGAAAAAAAAGAAAAAAAAAAAGAGTTCCGTGTTTGTTTATACTAATTAAGTATTTTCTGTAAAATGACAGACAGGTCTTTAAATTTGGTAGTGAAAATAAGGGAAACCCCAAAAACACTTAAATACAAAATTACTTGCTCCCTTGCCAAAAGAAAATATTTACCACAATGACTTCAAATAACAGCTGCAGCTATGAGAAACCCAGAGAAAGTACATCTTAACCCAGACTGTGTGCCTACCTGAAGGGAGAATCAGCTCCATGGTGTCATCATCATACTCCAACTCTTTCTCTGCTGGGAGCTCTCCAGACACCTCCGCATCTTGCCCTTCCTTGTGATCAGGGTAGCTGCTCCTGGGGAGGAGTAGCAGTTTATATTTTACATGGGGTGAGCAGCCACAGCTATTGAGACCCGCTTACACAAAAAGAACCACCATGTACAGCTACAGCAAGCCACAAATACCATCATGTTTCACCTACCCTGGATTGAGAGTTTTTCCCAGTAACACCCTCCCCAGAACAGAGGCTGAAGACAAGGGCCACCATTCCTCCACCAGGTTCTATAACCCAGTATGGTTCTGCTGCTGCACACTTAACAGCTATTTATTGTGCAAAGCTACCACCATATAGCCCACCAGCTCTGCACAACTACTGAGAGCACTCCAAAAAGCTCCACTATACCACCTGTAACCATAATAGTAGGCATTTCTGACCAAAATGATCACAGCTGAGGATAACTTCCAGAAGTTCAACAAGAGGCCTCTAAACCATAGCAGTCCTGTTTAACTCCAGCTACTTAAAAGAAAAAATCTACAATAGGTGTTAAAACCAAAATTTGCCTAAAAGGTAATGTAAACAATATTTATATTCTTTTATGATCTTTGCTGATGCACTGAAACCTAAACTCAGTAACAGCAAAGATACAAAATAGAATTCAAAATATATTTTCATGTAGGACTGGTATTATTGGTCACACGAGAGGAGAACCCATCACGTTGTTATGCTAACCTAGAAAGGTGGCAAAGCAGCTACACAAAATAAGCATCAAAAACAGAAACAGGACTGAATTTTAAAAACTAAAAGTAAGAGGTTCTGATGTAACATTCAACCGTTCTTTTGTCTGCCCTCAGCTGTGCTCCATTGAAAGAAAAGTGTCCTCACCTAAAATCATAGAAGTCTGCAAACTCCAGTGCTGCATCTCCATCTGTGAAGAGTTTGCAGTGGCTTTTGTCATTCATGTGAGCCTGTACTGCTTCCGTAGAATAGAAGGACTTCCCCTTTTCATTGCACCAGATGCAGATTTTCCCAACACCAATTTTCTCTCCTGCAGAAAAAAAATATGACACTTTTATTGGTCCCTACTCAATGATTAACATTTCTGTGATGTAGGCTTCCCAGCTTGAAGGCAGAGAGCCTGAGGAAGAACCTCCAGTCCTTTATCTCCAGGAAAGCCCTGCTGTTCCTATGCCTTGATCATATGGCTCCATCAGGGACAGTATGTGCATTTTAAGAAGTCACGTGACAAGGTATGGATCATTATGTATACTCAATAAAACATTTCAAGCTTCCATTACAACTTTCTATCTGATACTCCAGAATTGTTTTATTCTCATCGCTATCTGTAGACTTCAAGGAAGACATTTTTTGCCTAGCTTTTAGCTGTCTCACCGGCATTGGCAACGGATGAGGCAAATACTTACGACTTATTAGATATTCAGAACCTCCCCCAGTATAAGACAGCTCGAGCGCACACTTCAGCAGTTGAGTTTTGTCCTAAATTTGACGTTAGTTTGAAAACTTTCTCAGTGTTAGAAAACCATGCAAGACCTACAGGGTGCATGATCATGTTTGCTCAGTAGGGTTTTCGCTCACTCTCCGTAGAAAACCTGTCATCCTTACCATGATTGAAATACTGAACTAGACAGCTTCCAGATCTTTTACACACACAAAACCAACACATTTTAAGTTTCATCCAAGTGAAAATAAGCAATAACAGTCTATAACTGTCCTGCTTAAAATCAGAGGAGATCAACAGGCATACCCAAGTACTTGATTAGTCCCCTGAGATCCACAAGGTACTCTATGTCTGGAATGAAGAAACTGTGAACTTTTGTCATATGGGCCACATTCTTCATGAGAGATCTTGAATGGTGGCAACAGAACAAGCAGTCCGTGACTGGTATGGCCCCAGCAGCAGGAGCGCTTTCAGCTTCTGCCTGCTCCTCCTCCTCTTCTCCCACACTTTCCATCTCTTCTTCAGAGCCAATGTCTTCATCAGAATCCATATCTTCCCAGCCTTCTAAATGGAAGGTTAAGAAAGATTTATTTACTTGATTGTTTCTTCCAAGTAAAACAATTCCCAATTAAGTGAAAAAATAGTTACCACAGAAAATATTGCATTATCTATTCTTACAGCTAAGTGCCACACGCTTATTTCCAGGTGCAAGATCATATCATTTCCAGTAAAACCTTTTTTGTAAAATGCATGGCAAAGCTCAAGACTACTCACAGAAAAAGCTGACAGGTCTGATTTTTTTTTCCTATTTTCTCAACTTTTAACACTTAATTGCAGTTTCAAAACCTTAAATTTAATTTGCTACAGCACAAGAACACATGAATGCCTCATTAAAAACAATACAACTCTGTCAGAAACATGGAAATACTCATTTCCAACAGTGACTTAGCAGCAAGGGAAAACACACTGCTGTTCACACAAACTTCTTTAACAAAGGAGAAGAGCAAAGCCAGTTCTGGTAGCTATCCAAGATTTACTAACAATGTTACATGCTTGCAAGATTACTGCAGTTCTCAATGCAGACTACAAGCAACAGAGGATTCCCCACAGGTACTGACAAGGGACTTCAGGATTCATCAGGAAGGGCTTTAACTCCACAGGGAAATACTATTTCTTAACTTCTTTATTTCGACCTTTTGTAAATGCACAAAGCCACTGCACTGAGAGATGGAAAACCAACAGCAACAGAGTACACTTCATCTACATCCTTAACCAGCTGTCAGATGCACTATTAGCTAATTATCATTTGGAAAAAAATGGCTAGTGAACGAGGAATCTGGTTATACTGGTAGAGGGGTCTAGAAATCTTTTCTAAGGGGGACGATGTGGGGCGGAGAGCATTTCCCAGTCCTGTATTCCCACTGGTCCCCTTCCAGCTGCCACGTGCACACAGTGCTGGGGAACAGGGAAAGAGGCACTCCCCAGTGCTGCCGGCTGCTGATGAGAGATCTTTGCTACAGGATATAGGTTAACGATTTTAATGAAACTGAAGTAACAGGACTTGTAGGAAACATTCCTGGTCAAATACTTTAAAGGCAAATTAACATTCAGAAACCTACTGAGATTTAACATTACAATTTATGACAAATACATTAGTACAGAACAAGTGCAAGCTGGCTCCTTCTTTAGATGCTAAGATCCATGTTCAGAGGTATACATTTCTTCTCCTGTAGAAGAACACTCCTAACCTATGCACAGATTCCCTAGAGACTGCAACTGAGACTTCACCAGCACAAAAATGCTGTAACAGATGCAGTGACGTGCCGCAATGGTTTCAGTACTGAGGTTGGAATAGTATGTTCCCGCTTCAGTCACTCCTGGCCCCCCTGCTGCAGCTGAAGCACCCCATTCTAATGCTCCAATAGATGCATTTGTGAGCTGCACTGTAAACTACACCACTGAAAGCGTCCAGGTTAAAAATAACCCTTTTCTGGCAATTCTGAAGCTCTGATTATTTCCGTTGTCCACTTCCCAGGCCGGCCCCCAGCAAAGAGCTGTATCCACACAAGTGGCGAGGGTGACGCAGCAGGAACAGGCAGTTGGGGCAGCAATTCTTAAACTATTTTTATTGTAGATGCCAATGTGCTGAGAAACTATGACACACAGCAACAGGCTAAGGAGCAAACTTCCTCCTCTGGTCTTGATGGGCAGTGAGAAACAAAACCCCACTCCCTCCTCCTTCCAACAGATCAATAAAGTGAACCATGGTACAAATAATCATGATTGGATTCTTGTTCCTTTCATCTGTTTTTCAGAGGTAGTTTTAGGGTAACCTTCTGCGTTGGCCCTGGAATTCCCCGGGAACTTTACATGGGAAACAGTGCTCGTGTTATTAATAGTGCTTACATCCAACCTTCACATGCGTTAGCATCTCAGGCAGACGTCTGTTCAGACAGTGTAACATGGAGTCCCTGACTGCAAGCACCATGGAACAACCTTAAATCCCCTGTTCAGCTGAAAACTCTATCAACAGGAAGACCTTACGTGTTAAAAAAAAAAAAACAACTTATCTGTTTAAAAAAGCTGTACTACTGAAGGAAATAAAAGGAGGCTTTTACACAAAACCAACAACTACACAGCTTATGCCAAGCTATCCGTCATTAGCGTATTTACCACCTTACCTTCTTCCGTATCCTCTTCTTCCTCTGCTTGTTGTTTGGCCAGCTTCTTTGCTTGTTGTTCAAACCATTGTAGCCGTGGAGGTTTTTCGGATCGTTCTCTACTCTGCGATACACTGGTGCTTTCCACAGAAACGAGAGAGCTGCCTGCATTATTAGGAGGTAAAGGTGTCTTCTTTGGAGATGAAGATGGCTGAGCTCTGATGGCTTGCTGGATAGCTGCGTTCATTTCATCTTTGTTCACACTCTCCACAGCAAGCCCCTTTTCCAGGTTCTTTTCATTTAGTATTTTCACCTTCTTGCTGACAGCTTGAACAGCTTTCTTCTCCAGCTCCAGGTGCTTCTTGGACTTCAGGTGATTCTCATAGGCATTGAAGGTGGAGAACCTCTTGCTGCAAACAGTGCAGTAAGTGGCGGTGACTTTGTTCTGCTCCTCTGCTACTGCTCTCTGTGCTAGGACTCTCTCTTGGAAATTCTCAGCGGTGACAGGAGGCATGTCAGCAACCTTGCGCTTCAGATTGTATCTGTGCCAGTCAGTTTTGTAATGGGCACGCTGAATGTCAGCATCCTTGAAAGCCACACGGCAAGTGATACAAGTGTAGGTTGCCATTACTAGAAAGCGGAGGGAAAAAAAAAAATCACACTAATAAAGATAAACAACAACTACAAAAAGACCCACCAACATCCTGATGGCACCCATGTAAGGCAGCAGATACAGTTCTGGTACAAAGGTATGTTTATTAAACACCAACATTAGCAAATGGCACGTTACCTACTAGGAGGATCAAAGAAATACAAGGCTCAGATATAGTTATGAGAGATTACTAGCACCTACAGCAACTGAACTGTAGAAGTTACTACAGCAACTTCTGAGCATCCCAGCTCTGGGCCCAGCACCTGCAGTGCTTGCCAGGGCTCAGACACAGAACAAGAAGAGGGCTCCCAGCCTTAGCAGCAGTACTTCAAAGGCTCTGCCCTTTTTACTGAAGACCAGAAAGTGAAGGTTCCTACCAAGCTTGTATTCTGCTAACTGCAGGCTTTTGAAGAGATTGGCGATTACTCCAAACTAAGGGTAAAAAGGGAAAACTTACTTTCACACCTGTTCTCAGTTTTCCAGAACCTTATCAGACAGAAGAAAAAAATGACCACATTTAAAAATAAAAACCTTTCAGCTATTCTGGAGCAGTGCACACACGCTCTTTATCCTGCAGAACTGTTAACCTGCAGGTGCAGTCAGTCGCGTCCGGATCTAGCGCCTGAAGCCGCTGCCACCCCTGATCTTTCTTTACTTCCCACCATCCCGCTGAACTGCATTGCTGGGGCTGTCACGGGACAGCTGGAGGGCAGAGACCTGTAACTGATGCTCTCCTTTCCAAAGCCATGCATTTCCTTCCTTTTCAGTGCTTAATGAAGCTTAATTAAAAAAAAAAAAAAAACAGTTGATGGAATCTCTTGAAGATCTTAAAAGCAAAGAGCAAAAAAAAAACGTGTTCTCACTGGAGATCACTAAAGCTACCCCCATGTTTTAATTGATTTAGAAAAACTATAGTTTAATCTAGGAAAAAAAATAAAAAGTAACACGCCACGAGGAATGAGGTCTGACACCAGGCAGAGGAAGAGCAGCCACTGCCAGAAGCTACCAGAAGAGAGAGCCAATAGTGAAAGACACACACACTGGGAGAGCTGGAAGGTGCTGTCTCAAACAGCAGTTCCCCGAAGAACCGGACTCCTAATTTACTGCTTGCTCTATCTGTAATCCTGCAGTGACAGAAAATACATTAACAGGAAAAAAAGCCACGCTATTTGATTTGGAATACAGCTGACACCTGTTACGCTGAATGGATGTTTACAATTACAGAGCAAAGTATATCCTCTGCCTTTTGAGGAATCCCAATTGCTCTCCGAGGAGTCTCCCCCCCACCTCCACGTACGCACACACTTCACTGCTGTAAATCCGCCGACGCAGAACCATGGCTGCCGTTAACGGCAAGCTCCTCTCAGGGACAGCGCACCCCGGGCTGTCCTCACGCGGCGGGGCGGCGGCCACACGCCGGTCTGCGTGACCGTGGGGGCGACCACAGAGCCCGCTGTCACACTGGACCCGGCTCGGGCCCCACCCGCAGCCAGCCTCCGCCGGCACCGGCAGGCCGCGACGCCGACCCCGCCGGAGCAGGGCCTGCCCGGCCCGGCCCC